>JAPYZL010096168.1:0-11494 GCA_030522825.1 Platygaster orseoliae
AAAGTGGCTATTTTTTTGTACATGCACGGGAAAAAATATTGTATGTTACATGGGAGAAAGAGAATGATTCCAACTCGTGCGTTTGGGCACTCGCTGCCGATCGTGCCCAACTTCGCACTCGTTGGAATCATTCTCTTTCTCCCTTGTAGCATAAATATCTATTATAGATAAAAAAGTATATAATAACTAGAGCTGTCAGATTCTGTTTTGTTTTCTCCGTCTATCGTTAAAAAAGACGTAAGCTTGTCCTTGTCTAATACGGATTTTTTCGTATAATTTGGCAGCCCTGATAATAACTCACATTGCATGAAAACTTTTGGATCGAGAGAAATTCCTTATATAATTACGATAATCAAAAAAATCGTGGAAATGAATTGAGTTACATACCTTGTTAAAAAAAAATTCCTTATTGACAAAGTGAAATACAAATCAAGAAAACAAAACCAATTTCATGAAAAAAAAATTTCAAACAAATAAAGCATCAAAATAACTGGAAAATGGCACTTTGATTTTGAGAATTCGTAGTTACCGAGCGAATTTTGGCAAATGTAAAAAAATTGCTACTAGAAATTGTTTTTTTTCACTAATTTGTAGAAAAAATTCATAAATGAAACTAATGCAACGTCCAAATTTTGAGGTGTAAAATTTTTCGATTTTTGTATAAAAATCATGATAGCAATAAAACTTATTTGAAAAAATGTTCTTCCAAATTATGCTCTGTGAGAATTAAGTTTCACCACAAAATAAAGAAAAAAATTCTCACATTCACACAATTTCCAGCAGAGACTTTAAATTATAAAACAAAAATAACATATGGGGATTAAGGGAAAAACATTCTAGCTGATATTTCGAAACCTCTCTTCGACGAAATAAGTTTAAGTCAAAAGAAAAAATAGGGGTCTTGTTGATTTCGACAGAGAGCTATAAAAAAAATTGTTCTCTCTGCGACAAGAAAAAACAAAATTGAATTTGTGTAAAAAAATCAAATATATCAAATATCAAAAAATGTTTGATCGTAAGCAAATCATCGATAGTTTTGAAAATCTTGGAAAATCGAGAAAGACGATAAATTTCATAAATTGACAACATTTCTTAGATTTTAAGAAGTAAATTTTGATAGATATTTATCAAAAAATTTGATGAAAATTGGAATTCTAATAGTTGTCATTTTCATTACAGTTTTTATTCCATTTATTATTCCAACTCTTTAAATCCAAGACAGTGGATTCTTTAATCGCTCATTACTTATTTTTGGCATGGCATGGTGTCAATTGTGCACCGTATTTATTGTGCAGGTGTCGATTGTGCACATTTTTATTAATTCGTATACAGAACTATATACGTATCATTTTATAATATTTATTCGGAAATCTTCAAAACTTGATGCAATATTTTATTTTATGATTATAGTAATGAATTTCTAAAAAATGTGCACAATCGTCCATTGCACAATAAATGAACTCGTGCACAATCGACACTATGCAATTAAGATTCTAATTTGTTAAGAATCTGTATAATTAGGATTCTAGGATTACAATTATGATATAAAATTAAAAAAATTTCATACCATAAATTTGAAATTTCAGAATTATATTATTGTATTTCTAAAAAATGTGCACAATTGTGAAAATTTCGAAAATTATATGTTCAAAATTTTTAATTTGATAATTATAGTAATGAATTTCTTAAAAATGCGAACGATCGTCCAGTGCACAATAAATACAGTGCTTCATAAAATCACGCATAATGTTGATAGCATGCCGGAAAATTGTAATTAATTAAGAATATAATTAATAAAGATTGTAAGGTTCCAATTATGGCATAAAATCGCGAAAATTGTATGCCAGAAATTTTTAATTTCATGATTGAAGTAATGGATTTCTGAAAAATTTTCACAATCGTACAGTGCACAAATAATACGGTGTTCAACAAAATTGTTCACAATCGACACTATACCATTAAGATTCTAAATAATTAGGATTCTAAAATTCTTATTATTGTGAAAAATTCCGAAAATTTTAAGCCATGAATCTTCGATTCCATAATAGTTCCAGTAATTAAATTTTGAAAAATGTGCTCAATCGTCCAGTGCACAGTAAGTACAGTGCTTAATAAAATCGTATAAAATTCACACCATGCCATTAAGATTCTAACTCATTAGGAATGTAATTAATTAAGATTTTCTGTGTGTGATTCTAATTACGGCATAAAATACCTGAATTTTTATGTAAATAATTTTAAGTTTCACAAGTATACTACTGAATTTCTAAAAAACGGACAAAATTGTCCAGTGCACAATAAGCACAGTGCCCAATAAAATCGTGCACAATTGACACCATGCCACACCAAAAATTCCAGTTACTTTACCCATACACCATTTCCATGAAAACTTCCATCATTAGATTGTTTTCGCTCGACGTAAGGAGAGAAATCGCTCTCGCGCGAGTTCTTCTCTTTCAAGCTTTGTGAAAAACTGTACAAATCGATCAGCGGCATCGAATTTCCTATATTATATCGATTGAGTTGCACAAGAATCGCGATTGTCACCAAATACCTTCGAATGGAGAAAACGACGCCGGGAAATGAATGCCCGGGGGTCCCATGTCTCCCAGAGCTTGTTCTCTTTGATCTTGAGGGCGTCGAAACACTCAAAAGGTCGTCGCGAGATTTACATCGCGATCCGCATTTTCACGAGCTCGTTGTGTACATGTTGATTCGAATCTAATTCCGATGCGTCTCAACTCTCGTAGGTAAGGCGCCGGGGTGAAAGCATCTGTTTCGGGAGTACGAATTCCAACTGTGTACATTGAATCAAGAATTCACTGCTCGGTTCTTCGTCCATAGAGACTCTAAAAAGGATCCCCGAACAACGTGAGAAACGGGGAAAATGTATGTAGGGCCACAGAGGGGGGGGGGAGGTCCGGAAAAGGGACCTCCCCCATTTTTCTCATTCCCTTTTTATACTTTGTAATTGCCTTCGTGGTGAAACGTTCAAATGGCATGAATTGCGAGGAATGTAGCGCGCTCGGGGAACTTGGATTTTAGAGCTTGAACCCGAGATCTTAATAATTGAAATAGTTGAATGTGGGGAACTGCAGTATTGTGCTTTAGGATTTCATTAAAGAATCCGAGGGAAAACGGGGAAAAGATGAAGGAATGAGGGCGGAATAAAGTCTGAGCTTGAATCGGTGTGTAACCCGACCCTGATTCCTAATGAGCTGCTTTCCGGGTCAAACGAGCCTTTTTCTCGCCACTCCGGTGGGGTCAAGACGGAAGCATCATTTCACTCGCACCATTTTGACTGCCGCAAGTTTATTGTTCTTAGGGACTCGTTTTCTTGTTCATTACGCGACCACGTCTTGATGTGCGGGACAAAAAATTTTTTGTTTTGTTGAATTTAAACCTAAATTCATGATATTTCAGGTAGAAATAAAAAGACGAGAGCTGCAATAATGAATCTTGAAATTAGAAATGATTGAAAAATTGTAAATAAATATTCATTATTCAAAATAACTGAAAATATACTATATTGAATTATACTATATATAAATATACTATATATAATATTAGGATTTTATAAAAATGTTCAAGAAGTTATTTTTAACGATCTTAAATTTCAGTTAGCTAAAATATCACATATCAGGCTCAATATCACATTGCAAGCTTCTGACAATGTCAGGGAAATAAGGGAGCATGATGAGATCTCCGACCGCACTAATTATAACGTGGAATGCACGCGTCACCGTAATCATATTGCATGTGTGTTCCATGAGTAACCCAAACAATTGGTGAGAATTCGTGAGTTCTATAACAGAGAAAACTACCTAAAATCAACAGAACTAGGTATATCAATTCGCTGTATAAAAGAATTTTTGATAACAAACTTGTGCACAGCGATTTTCCAAATACATGAATTTTTCGTAATTATTTGTCATCGTAACGAAAATATGAAAGTAAAAAATTCTACGTTTTTTCGTATTATCATATAACAAGTCAATTTGTAACTGGCATCAAAAAGTTTTTTATACGGCAACTGAATGATAAAATTCGAGTACATTTATTCAGAAACTTCAGGTATTTGAAATAAGAATTGATTTCAGAATGTTTCAACTTCCACGTAAGTGAACTGTTGTAAGAATATTTATTAGTAAAAAACAAGTTCCGTATTGATTTACAAATCATTCAGCTTTTCTGATACAAATTACATTATTCTGAGGGAAAAGCACTTGTAATACAGGGTGACCCGTAATGTTTTGACGATTTATAATTTGAATAAATCGTAACATAATCACTACAAAAATGTGAAAAAATTACAGAAAGTAGGAAATTAAATCAATTTTATTTATGGAACACAACATCTGACAAATTATGACTGCTGCTACACACAATTTCAAGCGGGCAGGGGCGGATTCAGAAAATTATTTCGGAGGGGGTTCTCAGAATTTTCATCTTTTGATTTCTAAAAAAAAAAAAATCATCAAACTCTTGAATTTGATTTCTTACATAACAAAAATGAAATTTCGGAGGGGTTTTGACCCCCCAACCCCCTTCCCCCTGGAGCCGCGCCTTCAAGCGGGAAATCCAATTTTCGATTACTTTTTCCGTCATAACTGGGGAAATTCTTGAAATTTCATCGCGAATCCGTTGTTCAAATTCTTCTGAGTTGTTTGAATGGTCAAAGTAAACTTTCGACTTCAAATAACCTCACAAGAAATATCTGGGGCGGTCAGATCAGGTGAGCGAGGAGGCCATTTGAAAAGTGCGCGTTTTGAGATGATGCGTTTACTGAACGCGCGCTTTTCAAATGGTCTCCTCGCTCACCTGATCTGACCACCCTAGATTTTTTCTTGTGAGGTTATTTGAAGTCGAAAGTATACTCTGACCATTCAAACAACTTGGAAGAATTTGAACACCGGATTCACGATGAAATTTCAAGAATTACTCTAGATATGACGATAAAAGTAATCGGAAATTGGATTTCCCGCTTGAAATTGTGTGTAGCCGCAGACAGTCATAATTTGTCAGATGTTGTATTGCATAAATAAAATTGATTAAATTTCCTACCTTCTGTAATTTTTTCACATTTTTGTAGTTTACGGGTCACCCTGTACATCGTTGATCGAGAGTGGATTTATGGACTCGAGAGTAGATTCGTTCCACGTTTATATATATCAAAAACCAAGAATGATTTGATTTAGATTATACTGTAAATTGAAATTGGCGAGTATGACAGTGAAATCGTTCTATAGAATAACTTAGTAAAAACAAGTTGTGAGTAACAAATATTAATAAACTAGTGAAATTCAAAATTAATGCATTCATTGCTGATAGCGCAACGAATATGTATGTAAACCAGAAAATTACATTAAGCACCACGGTCGATAGTGAAAAATATTTTGAAGGGTTTTAACTTCTCCAGAAATTCTAGTGAAATTAATTATTGAACCATGTACAAAAAAAATAGGTTATAATGAATTATTCATAAATGAAAAAAATTTGATTGCTCCAAATCAAATAAATCATAGAAGTATTTATAACAAATTTAAAAAAAAGGTTTTTCGCTTCTTAAGAAATAACAATTATTACGGCTTCAGGAAAATGCTTTTTCGAACATCAATCTAACTATAAATGTTTGGCTATAGGATAATATGTTACAGAAGAGAAATTGTTTTGTAGTACTAACCAATTGAGTTGTGAAGCGTTCAAATCTAGAAAAATGCTGATAAACTAAACAAATTTAAATCCTGGAGAACAAAATTCTACAAATCTACTTTGGAATCTATATAAGTACTAGAAAATCTTTCTAACCATAAAATCATATAAAAAAATACATTAAGTTTTTAGAAACCTATGGATAAACAGTTTTTTATAAAATCTAAACAAACCCTTGAAATCTGTAAAATTCCGCATTCTTGTGCATCGAATTCTTAAAAATGTGCAAAATAATCTACAAAAATACTAGAAAACTAGAAAAATACTAGAAAATGTTAAAAAATCTTATCAAAACTGAAAAAATACAAAAATACAAGAATTATATAAAATACTGCAAATCTGTATAGGTGTAACTTCTACAGAAATGATTTAAAATATTAGAATATCCTCTAAGTTTTATAAGAATACGAAAATATTTTGGAAATATTAAGAATTCATAGTACTCGAGAACTATGTAGACACAGTAAATATTATTTCATCGAAAATTATAAAACTTCAACTTCTACAGCATGAAATCTTATAAATCTACATAAAATTCCAGAAATATACTATGAAACTTCATAAACTGTATGAATACTGAAACGAAAGACAATATTAAAAATTGAAAGTACTGGAAATGTGTATCAGACATACTTATTTCTTCAGAATCAATTTGAATACTCAAAGTTGTTGAAGTTTTCCATACAATAGCAACAAACTCAAGAAATTTATAAAAATACCAGATATCTCGGAAAATACCAGAAAATACTACAATCTTCAATAAATAACATGATAAAAAAAATTTTGAGAGATCTATGAAATACTTACAATCTTTACTTACATAATTTTCTCAAAAATGTATTACATTATAAAAAATTGTGAGAACTCTTGATCCTAGAGCACTGAATTCTCGAAAGCTATATAGAAATCTTTATAACAGTATTAAAAAATCTTTTAATTTGTATATAAAAATTGAGGAAGTATAAAAAAAAACTAAAAATAAAAAAATAAAAACCAAACCTGAGTGACTCAAAAATTGCGAGAAACGAATAACAATAGGGGAGACTAGGGCAAAATGCGCAGTTTTTCATAATATTATATTTTAAAGGCAGCATCAGGGCTGAGAGGATCTGCAGATGGCACTATATTGTAGACCACATTTGTGGCTAAAATTTAACCTCAGGCAATTTAAGTTCTAGTTGAACCTTATGCGTCATATATTGATTAAAAAAAACGATTTTCTGCGCATTTTGCCCTATGCTGGGGTAAAATGTGCAACCTTTGGGCAAAATGCGCAATTCCGAAAAATGTGGTTTTCACGAGGTTGATTGCTGAAAAGTTGTGGGAAACACAAAGTAAATGATTTCATAAACAATTTCAATGAAAATTTTTTTGTTAAGAACGAAATTTGATTATAAAAATTTTCTTTGTTAAGAACAAAAATTTCGTAAGTAGCGACAAAGAATTCATAGAGTTGATGAATTCTTTGGTAGCGATTGAGTGTCCGTCGAGCAACAGAAAAGCGTTTCGATGCGCAATTTGCAGATCTTCCCTCGCGGACAGCCTTGCATGTTTCGAATGCTTTTCCACCATCAATGTGCTCTGTTTTGCGAATATAAACGCGAACTATGATGAAAAAAATGTTGAAAAAAAATAAACAGATTCAGAAAAAGTTCGTTATTTCACAAAAATTGAAAAAAAAAGTAGTCAAACTTTCAAATTTGATTAAAAAAAAGGTGTTGAGAAAAGGAGGTTTTTTTACAAGTTTTGCTGTTCAAAAGTGACACACTACTTTTTTTTTGCTCATCACCCTCATCACGTTTTTCAATAAAATGTTTGGGGGCCCCGGCCTCGATACGACCCTGGGTGTAGAAACAATTTGACGGAAAAAAAGTGGAAAACAACAAAAAAGTGAAGGAAATAGCGTAACATGACTAAACACAGCGAAAAAATACAAAACAAGCACTGCGCGTTTTGCCCCACGCAAAACTGCGCATTTTGCCCCATGGCTACATCTCCGACTTATCATCGTGTGATTCGAAAACGAGTCAAAATTTTACCAAACCGATCAGGTTTGCGTCTTTATCACACCTGAATCGCTAGAAAAACTCACTTACCATCAATTCTGATGAAAAAAATGACGCAAAAGTTGAAGTTTCCTTTCAGACAAATATTCACAACACAGTGGCTAAAACACACTTTGTTTTATAACCGACGGTAATGCAATTTGAACATTTCGTAAACTGCGCATTTTGCCCCAGTCTTCCCGTATTATATTAAATTCGTATACGACGAAAGTGTGAATCTGGACTCCAAAATTTGTGTAACTTTAGAATTCTGAAATTCGAAAAATGTTTGATGATTAAATGGTTAACTTCGAACAATAAATTGTTTTCAAAAATTGTTAAAAGCCTAACACAAACACCCAATTATTAGTCACAATTTCATAGGGAGAACAACAAAAAGAATTATTGAAATTTTTGTTCTAATGTCTTTGATATTTAAAATTATAATAGGGCATAATTCCTGAAGTTCAGTATGATTCAAGATAAATTATAAATACCTATATCTAAATCGTCGTAAACTTAGCCTAATTATTTTATTCATTCAGCTTGAAATCCTGATTTTTCTTCTAGTATGGAATTTTCAAACTGTACGTGATTTCCGAATCACGAAGAATCGTCAGGACTTTCGGTTTAAAGAATATCTCGAACTCGATTGAAAACTCTCGAAGGGAATAGAAAATGTTCTGTTTGCATTCATGAAAATTGCGTGTTCAATATTTGCATAGTAAAATGCGTCAGGGCACGTTCGGGGGTGCGGTTCTTTTTTTTGGCGTATTGCAAGTAATGACGTTATTAATGACCTTCTTTTCTGGCGAGGACGTGATTAATGAATACATTTTTATCTCGTTTTTGATGGATCTAAGTCGACGCTTCTTTTATTCCGGGTACGTGATTTCACGTGCTAACAAAACAACCTTGTTTTCAAGCCGGTTGAACATCTGCAAAGAAGCACGAGTTCCGGGGAAAACGGATTAATTCGGAAGGAAAGAGAGCTAATTCAGAAATCAGAAATTTATATCGGTGCGAGTGGAAAAACAATTACACTTGGAATAGAAAAGCATTGTTCTTCCCCGGCATTCAACTCCATGTTTTTCATGGATAAGAGTCTCTTGGATTTAATTGATTTTTTTCAAGTGTTTTTTTGTACAAGAAACATTGGAAAAAAGTTGATAGTTTGTACGAGTTGATTGGTTTTATAAATTTTTTAATTATGTGCGTAAAAAAGTTCGAAACCAGGATCTTGCAGAGAAAATTTTCGGGAGGGGTTTTCTAAAAAATGTATATTTCTGTCTTGGAACATTTGGAATATGTTTTCAAATAATTTTTTTTCTAACAATAAATTCCTTAAAAAAATACTTCAAGTTTCGAATTTGAGCTATTTTAATTAGGAATTAAATGTCTTTTAGTGTTGAATACTGAAACTTTGTGAAAAAAATGTTTTAATTTAGGAAAAATATTTCGTGATCATAAGATTCCTTAGTTTTTAATCTGTTGAAATAAGAAATCATCTATTTTTTCTCGTTATCGAATATATATGAAATTGCTGGAATTTTGATTGATGATTACTCATAATGATATTACGTTTCTAGATTCCATACACAACTTCATTCATAATTCAATTTTTACTGTTTTATCGTAAATGTTCATTTAACAATACGGTTTTTTTTGCAATTTTTTTATTTTTGAAATAATAGGTCATCATACTAAATTACTATTGAAATATGACATAATTAAGCTGTGAGATTCTAAAGATTGTTTTTCTGTTTTTCTTTGCTTATAAATGTTTGCTGAAATAAGTAATCATGTGTAAACAATTTTACTTATAAGTTCCGCATTTTCAAAACTCGTCCCAAATAGTGAAAGTCGTAAAGTCGAAAACATTCGATTCTTTTTATTCAAAATAAATTTTAATTGTTTTTCTATATAAAAGTGTTTTACTGTTTCCAATTACAATCAACTATGAGTAAAAAAAGCAACCCATCAGAACCCACTATATTTTATGTTATGTTCAAGTGTATTATACTTTAAACATATATTTTGATACAACTTCATTATGATAATTATAATTTAAGTATTTAAATAAACTCCGTTGAATTACAAAACTATTTACATAAATTTATTGAAGTTTAAAACTTACATAATTATAAAATACATAAAATTATATCGCTTACATAATAATAATAATACAACGAAATAAACATTAAAGGTTAATGTGTAATTATATGACAGAGATAATTTAAGAGTCTGAAAAAGTTAGCAATTTCGATGTTGACTTGCTATTCATTTATTTTCCCTTTGTTTAAAAATGGAAATTGGAAATTGATATCAACTTTCTTTTTTAAAAAAGTGGCTTGAAAGTGTAATTCTATGAAAATTTTCGAATCCATTGTTAAAATTTGGGAGTTTTACCTATTGAGTTAATCGTATAATGCAGTTATTATTTCCAATTTTTAACTATGCCAAATTTTACATCATTTCACAATAAAATGTCAATGTTAGCAAATTATTATTTTTTTATCACTTCAAACCTTTCAGAAACAAAAAATTTTCAGGTATCAAAAACGTGGTTCATATATGTCAATGTCATTTTTATTTTTGGCATTATTGATACTTTGCTATTATTTTAAAATTTCATTTTCAAAATAACAGTTAAAATGAACATTTTAAGTGAAAAATTTGAAGTTCATTATTTTTATTTAAAAATTTATTATTTTTTTTTACTCAAAATTCGAGTGATTTCATATATATTTGATAACGATTAAATTGATTATTCCTTGTTTCAACAAATAAAGAACTAGGGAATTTTATGATAACGAAATAGTTTTTTTGAATTCAAACGATTTTTTCACAAAGTTTCAGATTTTAACACAAGAAGCCATTAAAATTTGATAAAAATAGCTTCAATTTGAATTTCGTAGTATTTTTCAAAAAATTAGGGAATTCGTTGGTAGACATAAAACTACTTGAAAAAATATTCAATATATTCTAAGACAGTGTATTTTTTAGAAAACCCCTTCCGAAAAATTTTTTTGCAAATGAATAAATAATGAACGAACAATTAGAATATAAATTAATTTTTTTTTCGAATTTCAGGAGGGGTTCTAATCTCCAAAACTCCCTTCATGTTCACCACTGTTCAAAACATTTAAGACTCTTAAAACTTCTAAAATAGATAGACACTTTTTTAGATTCAGTATAAAAATCGTTAAATTGTTCGAAAGTCCTGGAGACATTGAGATCCTTTCTCCCGAAAAAGTGCCATCGAAAACGCTCGAATCGGCTGATTTTTCACCGAGCCGATTTTTATACAGAAAAGAGAGAACTGTTTACCATCCGGGGAGAACTTCGACTTTTTTCTTCTTTTATTGCTCCTCAAGAGCCGGGCTATTTTTCCTCGGAGCCAAGTGTCGTTTGTGATTGATCGCCCGCGTTCAGGATTCCGTGTTTTCGGGATTTCCACCCTTTCGAGATTTTTCGATTGTTCTTCGAGTACATATATGAGACGTTGGCTTTTTAACGGGGAAAAACTTGAGAACAATAGTACTCTATCATACGAGTTGAAATTGAAGGTCCCGATTGAATAAGGGGTTTCGCGCTCGGCCAATAGGCAGGGGAGGGGATGACACGCTGAAGCGCCAGGCTTTCCGAAACCCGAAATTCTGGATATACGAAATCTCAATAAACTAAACTCGTCGTAACGCGGTTAATTAACAATCGATTTCCATGAAATTTTGACA
>JAPYZL010096183.1:0-13221 GCA_030522825.1 Platygaster orseoliae
TTCTTTTCTTCGTGAAATGGCGTTGCGTTTCGAGGTTGAAACGGGTGATGTAGAAACGGCGGCGCGTTTCATACGAAAACGGAAATTTCTCTGAGTGTATTGTTGCCTCATTACCAGTATGTCTTCTTAAAGGGTCTCTAGTCCCGACCCACGGGTTCCGGTTAATTGAGCGCCTAGAAAGCATAACTTCAGAAGCGCTCGGACTCGGAAATCCTAGTAGGCAAGGGAAGTAATAACGCGTTGCTAGGGACGAGATTTAATTCGACGAAAAATTTTGAAACTACCATTATCCTAATTTTATCTATCGGATCGTGATGATCCGTATATCAAAATACTCGTGCGATTTTTGCGCTTCCAACGAACCTTATTTCGTCCCTTTTTTCATACATTTTTAATCGTTTATTAACTTACAAATTTTGAAGTGGATTTCGAAATTTAATAAGATCAGTAATATTTGTTTGATTTGCGATACAAAGCTACTACCTGTTGTTGGGCGACCGGGGGACTATTGTGTTCGAGCTCGAGCTTCAGTCGTATCAACCCACATGCGAGCGCAATAAGTTCCAGCAATTACGTTGAACCATCAAAAACAGCTCTAACACAATAGTCCCCTGGTCCCCCAACAGCAGGTAGCTTTGGGTCTAAAACTAGAGTCGGTCCAGAATCAACCTTACTGATTTTGACACTAAGCTACGTTTTCTCATCCCACAACACATGTTATTATTTCTTCTGAACCATTAAGCTTGATGCATGGAGGTACATGTTTTCGCGTGCGCGGCGCCATACCGCGATTTTTTATTTCTATTGAGCGGAATTTCCACAATTCCATCAAAAATGCTGAGAGAAAATATTTAAAAAAACTTTTTCAGAACCTATAAGGGGCCATCCAAAAAGTTCGCAGAGCTCTCGCACCGTACTCGCCACGTGCTCGCAGTGAGTTTTTTTGTAAAAGCGGAAATATTTATGACAAACTGCGAATTCGCAGCCAATGGCTCGCGAGTTCGCGTTGAACGCGTGTGCAGTTGCTTGCGAGCTCACGTTAAACGCGTGGCTAGTTCAATGCGAGCTTGCGGTTATTGCGAAATAGAGGAGAAAAAATGAACCGCTGTAAACTTACAGTAAACTTGCGAGAGAATTCGCAGCGAGTTCACAGGTTCACTGGGATAGGGTATAGTGGGTATAGTCATATTTTCAGTTATGCTGCATCTTTTGGAATTTTGAAAAAAACTACACTTCTCCGGAACTTCATTGTCAGTTTTATCACTCTCATTCCTTCGATCGCTTTAAAGATTTTCACAATAATTATGAAAATTATTTTTGTCTTGTTCGGTTCTTTTGATTTTTATTTTGTAAAGTCTGTCAGATTTTCTCGAAAAACAACCGGAAACAATACATTGCCTTATTGCGACGCATGTGAGAATGAAAAAAAAAAACATTATCGATTGCGTTGTTATACGTTTTTAAAATATGTTCGAAAGGTCCGAAATATGAAATGTTTGTAAATATCTCCAAATCTTCATATTGTGATCATGATAATAATGATATGTTCGTCGATGCACACGGATAAAATGCACTACATGGTTGTGGTGGTACACTTTCGCGCCAACACCGGTAGCGCCCCTGGCGGCCGGTTTGATGATGAAAAGGAGAACGCAGGAAGGAAGGATAGAAAGTTGCATAGAGCTGGCTTAAACCTTTCGAGAGACATAATCCTGCTCGTCGGTCATTAAGTGCCCATGCACGGCATTGTGACGAATCATTAAAATTCCTCTTAATGTACTTACCTAAAGCATCACATAAGTAAGCTTGTTTTTTTAAGCGCTCCTAGCTGTCTGCAGGTTCAGGGTCCTCTTGTACCTAAAACGAAGGTACTGATGTGTAATAAAATGTACATAGTAGTGCAGAAAACTTAATTCCATCAAAAATGTGTAGGATACGTCGACAATAAATAATTACCCAAAAGATTTTTCAAAGTTTGCTCGTGTTTTTGAGTTATAAATTTTGTAATCTTTTTTTTTTCTATTCTGAGATAAAAAACCGTTATTATTGGCCGATTTTCTAGAAATAAGACTCATTTTATAGGTTTTACAAGGCAGAAAATCCAATGCCGATATTGTTTTCGCAAAAAAATCAATATTTCGAAATTTTTATTTTGTTCCCAAATTCATAGACTGCACTATTTGAAAAGCTGAATGTAAAAATCGGAAAAGAGAAACACAGCTAGGTATGAAACTCTATTTTTTCTGTCTCTACTCGTCCGACTTTTACATTCAGCCTTTCATTTGTCACTCTCGCAGCGGGGCGCCGACCTTTCACTACTCGGCCGCTGCTGGGAGACTCTATGCCAGCAGTGGTCGAGTAGTGAAAGGTCGGTGCCCCGTTGTGAGCGTGACAAATGATTCAGTCCATTAATTTCGGAACGAAATCGAAATTTGGAAATATTAGTTTTTTGCAAAAATAATGACAGGATTGAATGTTCTGCGCTGGGAAACCCATAAAGTGAGTCAAGTTTTTAGAAAATTGGTCAATAATATCGGATTTCTGTATAAAAAAAATGAAATATTCAAAAAATTCATTACTCGAAAACGTGAGCTAACTTTGCGAAATCCTTTAAGGAATCGTTTATTGGCAACCTCTCCTACACGTTTTTGATCAAACTTCTCGTGCCCAAATCCGAAAATCAATTTTTGCTGAACTGTAATTTGTTAAACAATAAATTACTTCTATTGAAAATCTGACAATTTTGTAACGAGGCCCACCAAAGAAGTCGTCTTCAATTAATTTGATACGAAATACTTCGGAAATTCCGCAAATACGCAACAATTAATTATTTGGAGTGCAAGTTTACGAACAGTGTGGTAAATAAGAAACTAGCGATGTCTTCAACGTCCGTTTACAATGGCCGCAAAACACCACCTACGGTGTCGTGTGCAGAAAAAGTCAAGAGTATTTTTCACAGCGCGCAACGTCGCAACGCGGTTTTTGCGACCATTGTAGACCAGGCTTAACGGCCAGGCTAGTGATTTTGAGCTCTGCCTTGAAATAATTCTGAAATTTATTGGCCACTTGTAAAATCATTACGCTTAGACTCACTAATTTCAGACACCAGGCTCAGCATAGGGATTTCACAATTTTACCCGAATGAGTATCCAAAGTTTTCGAAACAATACGATTTGCAGGAAATTTCTTCTTTGATAGCTTGGAACTGAATTACGTACATAAAAACCAAAACGCAACGTCTTATTATTCTATACTTCAAATAAATATTTTTTGCAGAATATTTAACATTACTATCTTTGAGGAAAAGATAGAATAATCCTACACCAGACCCTGGACATGGAGTTGAAGCTGAAAAAATGAGGTTCGCAGAAATTCAAGAAGAAAACAACGTTGCAGAAGGTTTGGAGCAGGAGCCAGTACCTGATGTTATAGATGAGAGCATAATGTCTGCTAGTGTTAAGGAAATTGAGCAAATAGACATCGAGGCTGAAGCCAGCAATGGCCATGCTGAAGAAAACTCTATGGTGTCCAACCTGCCACTTATATTTGCGAAGGGTTACCCAACATGTTTAGAAAAAATGACTTTGGTACGTAATAATTATCTTTCAACTTGTAATAAGTTTTAAGTATGCAAGAAAAAGACCCTACACTGATAGTCTGCGCTCGTAGTGCCGCTGACCAACGTAAACGAAAATTGATAAAGCACCACTCATATAGCGAAAATTTTGAATTAATGTTATTTTACGTCACCCAGGTATATGATCACACATACCGTTTCAATGCTGTTTGTTATTTGTTGACCCATGCGAAAGCACATCGTTCAACAGCGTATATCGCATCGACAATTTTTTTTTAGTACATCAATGCACTTGACGCTGCGTCGTTTACTGATGGGCTTCGCATACATGGTTAGCAGAAGAATCACTGAAATTCAGTGCTATTTCAACTGCTTGATAGGGAACAAACACAGGCAGGCAGCTTAGAAGTAGTCGGTATGATGCACGTACACAAAAAAACTTCTCACTGCTGATTATTTATTCTACACGACTCAATTGTGCGGCCAAAAAAATCGTTCTTACGTTACTGGTTGCTGCATTTGCATGAATCAGTCGTTTCCCTCAATAATCATTCGTGTAGGCTACACTTATTTAAAGAGGACAAAGAGTTGTTTTGATTCAGGGTGTCGATTCTACCAGGAAAAACCAGGAATATGCTTAAAGCGGAAAAAACGGGGAAATGACCGGGAAAATCTAGATTTCTAGTGAAAAAAAAAGATAAATTTTCAAATTTCGCGCGAAAAGGATTTTTTTTGCCATATCCGCCGCCGTTGCTTATGAACGCGAAATCTTCTGGGTCAAAACTTACCGGTAGAAAACCGGGCAATGACCAGGAAATAACCGGGAATTTGAAAATGGCCAATCGATAGACACCCTGTTGATTGCATCCTTGTCTTGCGCGGTTCGCAATACTTCTTTTATTTTAGCCTCTAATCCTTCCCCGAATAAAAATTTGTCTGTGACTGCCTCCGCAAGAGTAATGTTCAGTTTATTATCAATCTGTAGACAAATGAATGCCTTCCCTGCTCTTGACTCAATGTAAAGGGCGTGTGTAAGGAGTTTTCCTGTATCTCCCAAACATTTGAAAATGTCTTCTTTATCGATGCCTTTGTCACCTTCTTGTAATAAAGAATCCAAACAGGCTGATAGTGCTGATAAAGTCGACCCCAAGATTCTCTGCGACTCAACAAAGTGCCCATCTCTTCTCAAGGTCGTCTCCGAGAGCTGGGATGCCATAAGGCGATCCAATTCAGAAGCTTCAATATGGCAGTCGACCACTCTCGGGTATTTTTTCAAAATTGTCTCCTATGCCTCTTTTTCTATGCCTGAGGTAAGCTATTTATTCCAAAGATCAGTTATATCTTATGTAATAAAAATTTTTCGAGCTTCTTTGACCAGGTCCCCCTCCCCCCCTCCAAGCAGATTTAAAATTTTCTAGTCAATGTTTTCCCGAGATTTTTCTTCCAAATTGTCTGGTCGCGCCTCATCTCATCAAAATCCTTCATCAGAAGGGTTTTTCTGCCTCGTTACTTATAACCCCATCTGAAATCGTAAGGGTCTTGTTACCATTTCACTCAAGGTTGAATCAGTGTCTCAGGGGCGGTTTTATTTCAAGAATCCACTCGCCGCTTCTTAAAGCTATTTTCGACACTTTTATTCGCGTTGGTTCATATATTTCTACCAACCGAAAAATAAGAACGCGGTTTTTTTCTAATCATGTTCACCGCCTCAATATGCCAATTTCCTTCATTTGGGAAATTGCAAGACCTACCATCATTTTCCGTCTGTGGTAAACCATTTTCAGATTGCTCTCATGGTGCATCTGATACGTCATCGTCACCCATTCTCGAATTGGGCAGTACTGTGAAATCTTCCTTCAACTTTTTTATCAATTTTTCGAACTCTTCTTCGGTCAATCTCATCATTTTTTGCAATCACCAAAAAAAAAAGGAAAAGAAAAAATGCGCAGCTTCTATGACACACAATAAAAGAGTGAGAATCGCAGCAGGAACGAGAGGATTTTGTTTTTTTTAATAGACCATTTCTGCCAGAATAGACTAGATATGCCTGTCTCTCTCGCTCTAGTGGTTATTTACACATTGCTTTCCCATGTTAGCATGACTTATCGCTTTTTAGCTCAAAAATTTTCTACAGCTCACTCTTGTGCTCAGCGTCTTATATGTAAGATCAATAATCACAAAAATACTCTCGAGTTTTAACTGATCTTTGTATAATTTTTAAAGTTATCTTTATTTTCGTAGGGGAGAGGCACGTAAGTTGGGGCGGCACGTAGATTGGGACAGCTAAATATTTCCACTTCATTACATTCAGGACTCAAATATTCATGCTTTCAGGTAGTAAAGTCATTAGTCGAAACTTTTTATAAAAAAGAAGAGCGATTATTCTCCCTTCTTGTACTTTATACAGCGCGTAGCCAAGAATGTTTCCAAAAAAAGTAAGCGACAGTCAAGTTTAGACGTTAAAAACGACAAGTGTTGTGCGTCGAAAGAACGTAAATATAACTTTTTTACTGCAGTTTTACTTCTACTTTAATATTCTGATTGAACTTTGAACTTGCGGATTCATTGATAGAAATTAGCGTCATGCTGAAATCGCATCGATGTTCGTAGGTTGGGACACTGTGAAATTATTAGACGCTGCATATTTTGGATAGGTAAAATTGAAGACGTCACATTTAATGGCTTTTTATGTTCGGAATTGCATCAGAATAGCATCAGAAGTGTTTTTTTGTTTATGTGTGTTAGATTTTTTATGTGTTACATTTATACGCGCGGGTAGGGGCAACAGCTGGTGCTAGAGTTTTTACTCGCTAATATGTATCGCTTTGGCCGATCACTGATCTTTTTATGTATTGACGATTATAAATATGCTAAATTATCTTCAAAAATAATCATCATACCTACTATTTAGGAGGAGTTCCTGTGAAATTTTTCGTAAAAACTTCATTATTTTGTTATTAAAAAAAATTTCAGTTGTTTGATGGCGAAAAATGTATAAATGATATTATTCTGCGATTAGACGACGATTTATCTAACGAAAAAAAAACAATTCGTTAAATATTTTACTTTACCCCAATTTCGTTTGCTTTTTCCACTTTTTTCACTTATATTTATTCTTTCTTTTTAGAAAAACCTTCAAAACAAACATATAGGCAATAAACATAAAAAATTTTGAGGCTTTATTATTTTAGTTGGATTATAAAAGCAAATTTTTGACTGTCCGAACCTACGTGCCAAATTTTTTTGGTGCTGAATATTTTATGTTTCGAAAATTGCCTATAAAATTTTCATTTTTCAAGGAAATCCATTTCAGTAAAAAGTAATGTATAGATCCTTATAATAGCTTTCCAACGGTATATAATTTTACGCACAAACTCACTAGAGTTAAGAATGGCAACCATAAAAAGAAACCTGTACCAACTTACGTGCCTTTCCCCCTTTCATTATGTGTACAAAGATATAAATATATATAAGTATTCAACTCGGGAATTCGAGTCTTTCATAGACTGCAGTTTCTTTAAGAAAGATCGTTAATTTCAATTCTCCGTAAAAAATTTTCCAATTTGAAACGATCGTCTCCTACAGTATCAGAAAGACTTAAGTAAAACTTCAAAAACTAGACTCTACTTGAAGCATGAATTTCTCGAAAATAAAATAAAAAAGACTGACACAAACGTTGAGAGACTTTTTAATGAGAGTTTGAATACTTTCCGAGACGAAAAATCTCTTTTTCGAATACTATAAAGCAGGGATGGACTAAGGTTTGTTGTGGTTTCCCTTTTTTTTTAGGTCACCAAGTCTATTTTTTTTTTTTTTTTCAAATTCTTATTCACTATAATGTGTTTAATCATTAAAAGCTAGTTTCTTGATACAAGCTATATAAAAAGTTTTCGACAGAAATTTTTATCGCCGCTGGTGGAGGTCTCGATATTGTAAAATATAAGTTCTCGACGGCAAAAACCTCTATACAAAAGATTTTCCCCGAAAATTTGCCAAAAAATATATGATCCTATAGTGGCAGAAAATTACTGAGTGAAATAAATTAATTACTCAAAAATTCGGAGTTATCATGAAATAGTTATTTTCGTATCAAGGGCGTAAACAGGCATTTTTGCTCGACGATTAGTCGAAAGAGAGAGCAAGTACCATGAGTAGTGTACTATTCGGTAGTAACACTACCTGCTCTCTTGCGAGACTAATCCGAGACAAGTGCCTCTTTACATGTTGATACGAACATGATTTTTGTCCCAAGAACATCTTGAATGAGGCTTTAACGGTTATTGAAATCCTTCGATAAAAGCATCCATCAAAAATGCCATACTTGCGTTGAGGCGGAAAATTCGACTCAGTCATTATACTAAGTACGGTCAAAAACGATTTTCACCACTTTTGTGTTTTCAGATAGTCTAGGTAGGTTAAGGTCGCTCCATTTTTAGAATATAAGCTGATTCTTCCCAGATTGTAACAGGGCGAAAAATTACAGAAATCTTTCAGAAAAATTCATCAATTACTGTCAAAACAATGACGAAAAAGTCTTTTACGTTCTAGGGCGCAAAAGCAAAACGAAATGCCCTGCCTTAAAAATTGGGCCAAAATTTTCTCATTACGCTCCAAAAACATGCCCGCAAAGACTCATTTTAGATGCTCGTGGGACATAAAATCTTTTTTAGGGATTGCTTATTCCTAACTTAAGCTAAACGTTTCTAGTAAAACGGACGATCTCGTTTTTTGTCCGACTGTGTTATAAATATTTTTTATACTAATGAAGTGGTTTTCACAGTTGGAGCTCGAGACGTTTATCAAATTCATGCTTCAATGCTGTATTGGGCCTCTTATGGATATGGAAAAACCTCCATGGTGGCCTAAGGAATTGGAATTCACATTGCCATTGCCAAAACCTAAAAAAATGTCCGAAGTAAGTACAGCCTAAGTCCACTATCATAGTACTTTTTATTTGTAACAACATTTAAAAGTGGTTTTACCCGAAACTTACTTGCCTCTTTTTTTTATCAAAACTTTTTTGGAAAAACTGTTGGCGCCCTGCCCCAAAAGCCCAGAACTTTCGTGGGTGAGGACTCAACAACTTCCCATGGCTTGTTGTGACCCGATCCCCAGAAGAGACAGCCTCGACCAGGGTATTGCATTCACAGAGTATGTGGATGAAGTTTCTTTCCCCAATCTTCTGCATAATAGGTTGACTTGGTGCCCTGTTACTGATTGATGGTACATGAGTCTTCTCTGACCCGTCGAAATAGATGTCAGGGTCCTCATGTCCCCCCTACTCAAGCTCAGAGTGCTTTTAGCCTTCTTCCTGTTGAGCTCATTGCCCAACAGGGCTTGGGCTTGCCAGCATGTCTGACCTGTCCAGTGTCAAAAGTGTTCCTTAGAGGTCCACTCCCTCAACCATTCCTTGATATATGTCAGGGAGATACACAGAGCGTCCCCCGGCCTGTCAGGTGTGGCAATTGCCGCACTCTTGGCCAGCTTGTCCGGCGTTTCGTTTGCATGAATACGAGCCATATATGTAATACTCTTACATGACCAGTGCTGTATCTTCGCCTGTAAGTGGAAGTGCCCAATTTAAATAGACAATAAGATAAGAACGGTTGCCAATACGCATGTGCACAGAGGTGGGAATGAGCGCTGAAGGGCGAAGGGGGCTTCCCAGCTGGAGTGGCCCACTGGCATTGCTGTCAACCTATACTATGATTATTAATCACCTTCCTCTGCGCGAGAGAGAACTTAAATTCTGCCTCATATTTGGATTTGACACGACTTCTCTCTCAGCTACCCATATGAGAGTATTATATATATGATGCGAGCATAGCTTGGCAACTACACCAAGGCAACCCTATTATCTTCCCTAGCTAACTCTGTCAGGGCTTCTTGACACTCCTGTACCACCCTCGACGTAATTCTGGGAGACACGAGGGCAGCGACAGTTGCCCTGCTATCAGAGAAAAACTTATACTCTGCCCATGCTTACCCAGCCTTAATACCATTCTGGATCTCTCCAGGATACCTATTTTCACGCAGCCTGACACCGCGGGAGCCGGTTACTCAAGTCCCCGGACCACTACAAGGTCCCGCGGTCTCTACTAGGGGATAAGGTCACTTTATTAGGAAAATTTTTTGTAGGAATTTTAAAGGTTGATTTTATGAGAAACGGAATTTTAAAAAAAATTTCCGATTCTCAAAAGAATTTTGCTATTTTTTATAAAAATCAAGAGCACTAGGGTAAGGCCACAGTTTCATTTTAAGGTTAACATTCCTACGTTAGTCGAAGCGCAAAATTCGTTTTTCCACCCTATATTTGAAAGTTATCAGTAAATCAAAAAATGATTATCAATCACGAAAATCACGAAATAACACCGTAGTCAATAAGAAATGTACTGATAAGAAATCGCAATTCAACTGTCCATGGTTAGTCTACACGGGGAAAACAGCCGAGTAGACGGTACTCCGTTTTTAGCTTAATCATACTCGGACAACAGGTTAGGTTTGCTCGAAACATCCGAGTAAGGAAATCCTTATGGGGCCTAACCCGATCGCCGAGCTGACCCCATCTGTTTTTACGGATAGGCGAATAAAGCTTGCGCCCAGCCCGCTTTACGAGTAGATTTAACTCAGATTCTGCGTTGGAGCAGCGTTGCCGCTGCACGCCATCTCGCTCCAAAATCAGTTTTATATAAGTATATATTTTCGGTTTTCGCACCTACTCTACCGTGAGCAATGAATTCAATGAATTTCGTATTTTAATAAACGAATTTTATTTTGTAAGTATTTAATCAATTTAATCATGGAAAAAAAGATATAACACAATCCCTTGCAATTGTTTAACACAAATAACCTCAAAGCTTTTGTTTACATTTGACAATGCTATCTCTATCTTATACCGAAACTTGCATCTTCAATACATTTCTACAGCCGACATTTGAAGGAATTCGATTACAACATAAAAATTACGAAGTTTTTTTGTATTCAACTTCGAATCTATTTGCTACATTCGGCAAACCGAATCGTGAAAGTATTTTGTTGACACATAGATTGGCCATGTTGCATAACACCAATGTTTATTCGGAAGTAGCGGTATCGCCAAACCCGAAATCCGAGTGAATTCTACTCGGTTACTGGGCTTGACTCAAAACGTAGTTGCTTACTCGGCTGCTTAGGGTTGAAACAACGCGTGATTTTTCCCCGTGTACGTTTGTTCAAGTGATAATTTTATAAGTCAAGTTTGTAAGTTTCTGTTAAAGAGTTATAGACAGTGAAAAAATTTTCTACGAATTTCGAAAAACTACCATGAATTTAAATACAGGTATACGAAATTTAAGGCGCAGTTCAATTATCCAAGATTAATCCACGTAAGTCTAAGCATTTTGGAATGCAGTGCTTTCACCTTGAAACGACATAACCTGGAAAGATGGGATGGAAAACATTCCTCATAAATATTTTAGTAACATAGAATAAATTTTCTTTCTAGGCGCAGTCTCACCAGTGGAAAAACAATCTAATAAAGCTAGTCATATGCTGTTACACCTATCATCAGAGTGATTATTTGTTACGTTTCTGCTCATATCTTGCACAATATTCTCCCGATAAACTGGAATATGTCAACAATTACAACTTGACAACCAGCTTATTTGTGAAAGGCACTAGCAAATTGTTGGTAACGTTTCGAAATGAAAATATGGTAAGCTTCCAATCCATTATTTGTTCTGTAATGTTTGCATACTAAAATAGAACAAGTAATTATGTTTATCCATTTTATCAACAGAACTATGACAAAAAACCCGATAGCCCAAGAAAATCTTTGTTACCGCCACAAGGAGCTAATCTTTATTGCGGGAGGCCTGGAAATCCGTCAGTGTCAAACAATCTAAAATGGAAAAAACCGAAACAAATTTCCATGATACAACCTCTCAATGATGAAATTTATCTTTGCGACAGCTGCGACGCAGAACTCGTCGGTCTTGAACAAATGCGGGTGAGTTTTTTTTCTGACTTTAGGATTTCCATAGTGTTAATGATTTTCGAATAAGTTGAAATCCAAAGAGCGTAATTATTTTGTAAAGTCTAATAATTTACTGACACTGGAAAGTCTGCGCCACTTGCAGTATAAGGACTCTCTTCTTGCTGGCGTCGTACCTCTATTCGAATACACTAACACCTACTTCTTTCCCCATCCATATAATTTATGTGGCGTGGAATTGGAAAAGGGTACTGAAAGCCGATTTAAACTTGTCGAGTTAAATTTGTGTTAGTTCTTGTTTCTTCAAACAAGTCCTTTTATTTTTTATTTCCATACAGGGTTACTTAAAGTTGTCTAATTTTCAAGTACCTCAGGTACCTGACACTACTGTGGAAACGACAAAAACAGTTGTGGAAACACCAATTTACCCAATCTACACGAAAAAAAAAAAAAAAAAAATGTATATTCGCTATAGTAGCAAAAAGATATGCTATTTCGCCTCAATTCCGGACAGCAAATTTTATCGGATAGCAGAAGCTTGTTTTTTTGTCCCTCCAACAAATCTTTCTTACTGACCGATTAGAAAAAAGGCTAAATTGTGTCTAAGTAGCACATCTTTTAGCAGCTAAAGCAAATTCTTTTTTTCCCGTATATGAGGGTCTCAGAGGAAAAAAGCAAGTCAACAAAATTTAAGGCAAAGCGATGAAAAAAAAAGTCGTGGAGAAAAATGATAATCGAAAGCGTGCGTTGAAAAGTGAAGATCAGGCAAGTGCGTGGAAGAGTTGAGCTCGAGAATGTCCGGGGAAAAATGATGGTTGGAAAGGTGCGTGAAAAAGTCCAGATTAGGAAAGTAAGTGAAAAAGTTCAGCTTAGTGAAGTCGAATTTGCATAATAAATTTGATTAAACTACTTGTTTCATCAATTTCTGAAAAAAATATATTTACTAAGACACGTATGCTTTCCATGGTTTTCAAGGCCGCTGATCATGAATATCATGTCGAATTTGCAAAATTCGATTGTTTAAACTATTTGTTGCAACAAATTATGAAAAAAAATATTCACCAAGATACACATGTTTCCCTTGGTTTTAAAGGTCGCTGGTCATGAATCTTGTGTCCAATTTGTGTATTTCATTTCTTCAATCTATTGACTATGGAATAATAAAATATAAATGATATAATAATAAAAAAATCTTTAATAACAACATACTAAATGTATTATATGAAATAAATATCATATATGATAAATAATAAATAATTAAACTAATATATATTCTGAATTTATTATTATAAGAGATGAATGACAGCCTCAGCGCTCAAAAGAGAGAGCAAGAATTCCGGGAATGAAATCAATCAAACTTTGTTCAGAACGAAAAATGTTCACCGCAAAGTATGAGCGAGTTTTGACAGGAAATTTTCTAATGGCGTTTTCGAGTGGCGTTTTCGGAGTGTTTTTCTATGTGTTAGACAGAGACAAAAGTGCTCTGAAATCGATCCGAGCACTATCTATTTCTTTTTGGCTTGGAGCAAACTGTATCGAAATCAAGTGAAAGTTGCTCCTCCATTCGCTCCATATCCAAGAGTCAGAGCAGATTCTTTCGTTGGTGAGAAAGAGATAGGTAGTGCTCTGGATCGCTTTCAGAGCACTTTTGTCTCTTTCTTACACACGGAAA
>JAPYZL010096259.1:0-14853 GCA_030522825.1 Platygaster orseoliae
AATAACTTCTTTGTTTTTGAGTTTTGCAAAAAGTGGTAAAGGACTTTTCGACTCGAAATTGAAAAAGGAATTCAGGATTATTTTTTTATCGCGGACTTTAGGACACCCTGTTTAATAAACAATAAATATAATATATAACAAATATATTTATTATATAATAAATATAATAAATATATAAAATATAATAATAAACGGCATGCAAGGAACAAGTAAAAACAGCAAATTCTAAAAGAAAAAGTATTGCTATCGCGGCGTGACAAGTTCAACAGTGAGGAAAAAATAAGTGAAACAAGACTTCAATTTTTGCGTGATATGCAACATATATGCCAACCATCATAGTTGTAAAAGTTAAAAAAATTAAAAATGATATTGAAATGTATTTTATAAAACAAGAAATAATGTATGTAATAAAGAAGTAACTACGTAACAAAATAATGTGAAGTTAAAGTAAAGTAACATCATAATGTAAAGTAAAGAAGTGAGAAATGTAAGAAATAATTAATGTAATAAAACATAAAAATGTATTTTTCGGTATTTCATTCAAGAAATCCCAAATTCGTCAAGACTTATCATAATAACACAGTAATTGAGTATTTGTTTTGATATTTTCGTTTACAAAAATTCTTCAAGTTTAACTACTTTTGTGTTCAAACACTATGTTTCGAAACGATACTTTGGAAACATAGGAAAAACGGATAAGAGCACAGTTTCTGCAGTGGTGCTCATACTTGTCATTCTTAGAAATAAATAATTGCTATGAGAGTTGGCGCTTTTCGGATAAAAAAATGCAATTTCGACGCTTTTGGACGACACCGCCTTCTATTTTGAATAAGTGACCTGTACAATCAATGGTCTAGACATGAAGAGCAAAAAAATTTGAAAGACTGCATAATTTATTTATTAATTCACGTTAATGTCAAGGTGCCTTGCAGAAATTATAATATTTTGGACTTGAACTAGAATAATTGTAACATTACAAATTATATCATTAGTCATATAGTTACTCAATTTCAAACAGTGCATAAAAAAAACAAAACACCCTTAACACGTTATATCAATTCTAAACTATAGCGAACATTGACATATATAATGGACCGTTATTCTGCTCTCGTACAGCCGACGGCTTTGAAGAGAGATAGACTTACCTCTGAGGTAAATCTATCCTTCTCGTTGTTGCTTACTATTGGTTAATTCGAATGCGCGCTTGCGCATTTTTGCTCCGGTTTATATTTGTCTCTGTTTGAAGTCCTTGTTTTTTTCTCTAAAGCCGTCAGGCTGTACGAGAGCAGAGTAGCCGTCCATTATGTATGTCGATGAGAGTGAAATTATCAATCCTAGATGTGGGAAGGCAACCTTTTAGTCCAGGGCATTTAGGAATTGACCCACGATTTTTGTATACATTTTTTCTCTTAACCCGCGTTCGAAAGAGTCTCCTTCGGTGAGTTAAACCCTAAGTTTGCGCACCCGTAAAATCAACCCTTTCGCCGCCATCTTGGATTTGGTGTTTTTTTTTTGAATCTTCATATCTCACGGTCTAATTATTGCACAGTCATGAATTTGGTATTTTTAGATTTGTCTTGAGTTATATTTTAAACAAAACTATTTGACGAAAAACCGTGCGTTTAACAGGAAAACAGTTATTGCCCTTAAAAGTCGACAGAATGACTGAAAAAAAAGTGTTTTTTTCTTTTCGGCTCCTATCTTTTCTCCAGTCCACCTGACTCTTTGCTGTAAGAGGACTTTATGGAAAGCGAAATCATTTCTAGCAAATGAAAAAAAATTTATGCCGATACGACCATTTTCGCCTGCCAATCCACGCGCAAAGTTGCCTTGTTCCGCGCGGTGCTTGGAAACATGTTGAATAGTGCTCGCTCTCCGTGCTGCATTTCGTCGTAATACGTCGTGTCCCTCTTTCATTTGTTAAAATAAACGATTTTTAAGTACCATATATTATTTAAATATTCCTATTTAATGAATAAAAATGTTGTTGGACTGAATTTTCATTAGAAAAATAATCGTTTTATGTGTTTAATGACAGACTATTTATTCTTTCCAAATATTAATAAATTGCACAATTGCACAATTGCATAATAATAATACAGTAAACATTTTTTCTATGAACCAGAACTGTGATTATATAAAAACATATACCATTTTTAACTAAATATTGAGTTGGTTCAATAATAAGCAAATGTTTGTTTTATTCCACCAAATCGGTTTCTAAGTATAGAAATATTGATTTTGAAGTAGTAAAAATTTATTGACAAAACTTGAAATTGACTAACACAAGAGTCAATAAATTTATCTATTCATTGATGGTCAATATGCGCTAGTGAAAATAGTTAAATCTGGCAAGAAAAAATAGTCGATTTCTTAAAAATATTCCAGAAGTCATTACTAGAACGACCATTTGAAATAGTCAATTTTTAACCAACTCAAACTGAGAGAGTACAATTTAATTGTTTTTTCATAGATTTTAAATAATATCAGTTCTACATTGATTTCATAGAGTGTGAATATTTTTTTTATTTTCATTATTTTAAAAATTATTTTTAAATTCTCCAAATTTGATAGGATTTTCTGGTAATTCTTTCGAATTCTAGTATTTTAATAGATTTATATTTAGATTCCAAGTTTTCAATGCTCTGAAGTTGATATTTCCATTAATTTTTACTAACTTTTTTGATTTTTCAAGAAAACAATATCTGAATTCATACAATTTTTTGAATTTCCCATGCTTTTAGTACTTTTGCGTTTTTTAAACTAACTTCTTACATTACTTTTAACTAATTGTAACTATTTTATGATGTACGAAAAATGTCAGTTGTTGAACAAATTTTTTTTATATTTTGATACACAATTTCGAAATCTAATTTCTCATTCGTTTTCAGTGAATTTCACATCAGTATTAAGTCATTGAAAACAAATCAGTTTGTTGATAGAAAAAAAGCTCATAAAAAGAAAATATTCTTCAAAATTCTGGAAAGTATTTCAAATTCCACAATTTTTTATTGACTTTTATGAAAAAATTTCATCATTCAAAAGTTATGCATTAAAATAATACTTTGATGTTCTATATAACAATCTTAGATTCTCAAATTATGAGAATTCGTAAAAATCATTAGAAAATTTGCTGAGTTTGTAAGTAGAAAAAAAAATAACTCAGTGTGTCGATAAAAAAAAGGTGATGAAAAGGAAATATTCTCAAAAATTCTGAAAAACATTCGAAAAATCACAATTCTTTATTGATTCTTAAAAAAAAATTTTATCATTCAAAAGTTATGCACATCAATAACACTCTGATATTTTTAGTAATGATTTTGGATTCTCAATTTATGATAATTCAAAAAAATTAGTATAAAATTTTCTGAGTATGTAAATAGAAGAGCAAGGAATATCTCTAAAAGTCTTCGAAAAGTGTCCTTAATCTCCTTGACACGGACTCCAGAAGAAAACAATATAAATTGTTTCAATATAAACGTAGTTTTGCGTTCATAAAAAAAGTTGTTACTGTATTATTACTAAACAGCAATTGTGCAGTTTATTAACTCTCAAATGGTACACCGGTGCGAATACGCACCAGGCTTAACTTCGAGGTTCTGGGATTTTTTCTAGGGATTGTAATGATTATATCTAGTATCACCACCTACACTTAAAAAATTCCTAATCTTACTAGAATACGATACACAACAGGTAGAACTCATTTGTCCCTTAGTTTTCCAAGGAGCAGTACGGAAAGTTTTTTTTGGTGCGATTTCGCACCGTGTAAAATTTTCAAATTCATTAAACTTAATGTTAAAGTAGTAATATTTTGGAATATCTGAAGGTATGTGATATTTAAAATTGATATCCAAAAACTTGTTTTGAAAAAAATGACTTTTTTTATTGCAACTTTTTAACAATAAATTATTAATTCATACACTTTTCAGCTACACCATTAGATTCGGAAGTAATTTTAGTACAAAAAATGATTAGAATTATTTTACGTACAGTATCATTTTCACACTTAAACTTTCGATTGAAATTAAAAAGATCCCAATTCGCACCGTGTACCGTTTGCGTTTCTGGAACGAGGTGTACCATTTGAGGGTTAATCCTAGACCATATAGTACATGGACCGCTCGTCGCCTATCTTGTTGTACGCTGAAAATCGTGATACACACATGAGACAAATTGTTATGTCCAACCCCTTAGCATCAATACAATTGTCTGCTGCAGTGCTGCCAACTGCTGCACACAATTGTATTGCTGCTATAGGGTTGGACATAACAACTTGTCCCATATGTCTGCACGTTTATGGTCTAAGGGGTTAATATTCAGAAAAAATAAATAGTCTGTCTTAAAACGCATAAAACGATTATTTTTCTAATAAAAATCCAGTCCAACAACATTTTTATTCATTAAATAGGCATATTTAAATAATTGATGGTACTTAAAAATCGTTTATTTTAATAAATGAACGAGGGACACGACGTATTACGACAAAATGCAACGCGGAGAGCAAGCGCTATTCAGCGTGTTTCCAAGCACCGAGCGGAACAAGGCAACTTTGCGCGTGGATTGGCGGGCGAGAAATGGTTGTATCGGCATAAATTTTTGTTCATTTGCTAGAAATTACTTTGCCTTCCATAAAGTCCTCTTACAGCAAAAAGTCAGGTGGACTGGAAAAAAGATAGGAGCCAAAAAGAAAAAAACACTTTTTTTCAGTCATTCTGTCGACTTTCAAGGGTAATAACTTTTTTCCTGTTAAATGCACGGTTTTTCGTCAAATAGTTTTGTTCAAAATATAACTCAAAACAAATCTAAAAATACCAAATTCATGACTGTGCAATTATTAGAACGTGAGATATGAAGATTCAAAAAAAAAACACCAAATCCAAGATGGCGGCGAAAGAGTTGATTTTACGGGTGCGCAAACTTAGGGTTGAACTTACCGAGGGAGTCTCTTTCGAACGCAAGTTAAGAGAAAAAATGTATACAAAAATGGTGGGTCACCCCTATGAAAATTTCCTAACTGCCCTGGACTATTTAACGTATTAATTTATCAGAGACAAAAAACAGGTTGTCTGGCCTTCTTGGAACTTTTCCATGTAGTACTAATGTAAAGCTAAGTACTTCTGCAAGACCGTCATTTAGATGTCACTTTTTTTCGTGAGAAATAAGTTCAAAATGCATTGTATATTATTTGATAAAATAGTACCAATGATTTTTCTTATGTACTTCAAAATAATGTTTGGTTTATATTTGCATAAATGTTTATGACCTGGAAAGCCACCAAATTATTTTAACTTTTTTAAAGTTTTTTTTAAGGGGATGTGAATTACAATAATTAGTATTGCATATACATCGCGATTACAATAAGACTACCATTTGCTATCATAATAAAAGCTCTAAATATATTGATATAAAAATCACGTAAAGGCCACGTTTAATTTGTTCAGTCGATCATGTAATGCGATTTCCGCAATACTCGTAGATTTTGCTTTTGGAATAACTGTTGAAATCAAGACTGTTTGCAGATGCACTGTTAATTTCAATTTCGACAAAACTCTGACGAGGAAAGTAACAACTTTATCGGTTTCATGAATTCTCGTTGGAAGGGCAACAACGAATTTTTTTTTTTTTTTGCAAAACACGCACAAAAAAGGTGCTTCTGGCACCCGAAAACAAACACGAAGGACGACATTTCCAACCTAGGATTTGGTTTCGATCATTCCGATGTAAACGTCACGTTTTAATGCGTGTTTTCAATGTTATGTACCTAGAGGTAGTCTTTATTACCGACAGACAACCAGGGACAATATTATTCTTATTATCACTAATGGCGCGAGCATGCGTCGGTATGGATTTTCTTTCTCTTTCTTACCTAATCAGGCAAGGGAAAGAGAAAGCAAACTCTAGTTCAAAATGGCCGCCGTTGCTCCGTGTATACTCGCATTGACTAAAATAATCAAACGAGACAAAACAACAATCGCCACTGCGTCGCAACCACGAGTGAAAAAGTGAAAAACACGCGCAAATCGGGTTTCGTGGAACGTCTTCAGTTCTGAACCAGTGTCAAGTTTAACGGACGTAAATCTTTTACGCGTTTGCGTGCGGTGCGCCGTGTCGGAAATGCACCCCCTCCGTGTTTATTTTAATGTGCCAAAAGCGCTTTTTTGTGCGTATGTTGCAAAAAATATCGTTTGCAACTCGGACGTGAGGCGTTGCTTTTTGGGCGGGGGCCAATTAATCAGCTGATGCGTAGCCGAGGCTGCTTAACTGGCCCTTGCCCAAAAAGCCACGCCTTAGGTCCTAGTTACAAAATATACTTCTTTTTTTTGCTAGAAAATATTTTGGTTTCACGGAAAAAATACACGCAGAAAAACGTGTAGATAAAATCACCAAACCAGTGTGTATGACGTGCAGAGTTTGTGTTTCTAGATGAAAATATTGAATAGTTTGGTGAACTTACTTACTTTTCATTCACTTTCACCACAACAACATAGAGCATAGTATAATATGATCTGTTATTATATCGATATAGTTTGATGGAAAGAAAACAAGTTGGTAGTGAATTTCGACATACAAAGCCAATTATGCACACCGTACACAATGATTTGGTGGTTTTCGCTTGTATTATAGGAATTTTAACCACAAGTTTTCTCTCAGTGATAGACTTAAATTTAGCAAATAGAAAAATCGCTGAAAATTGATGAATGATTATTTCAGGTAACAGTATTCAGTCAAAAAATTTTTTAATTATTATACAAGTATTAAGTGAATTACCATTCTATTGATTAAAAATACTATAAAATTTCTCGTTTTTTTGAAACACTCATTGAACACTGTTCATTTTCCACATCAAAAGTAGCGGAAGCCAAATAAAAACGAAGTTTGATGAAAAAAAAGCAAGAAAAGGATTCTTTCCAGCGCATCTACATGAAGTGAAGGAGGAAGAAAACACCTAGAGAGGGAATATAATGAACCGTTCACAACTGTTAGAAATCTTGCATCAATTTGTTAAACGCAGTTAAAGAGCGAAATGTTTTTTTTCAGAAACTTGGTAACCCATTTTTCTGTAATAGATACGGTTACTCAAGTTTCACAACTAACATTGATTTTACGAATCACTAAAAATTTTAACACGCCGATAGAAATGACTAAGCTTGTTGAAGGATTCGCATATTTACAAGATAAATTTGAATATGAAAACGTGGTCCTAATACGCCATACATCAATGGATTTCTCTTATGAAAATTATCAAAAATTTGTATGGGAAAGAAACCGCTTTCAAAACGTTTTCCGAATTCATAATCATATCTATATTTCTAGTTATCAGCTAATCAATTGATTAATATCTGAATCATGAAGTGTAATCGGTCCTCAACATCATTAAGCGTTGACATACGAACTATTAAATTATACACAGCCACTGAATTTAAAACATTACCTGAATTAATTGGATCCGAAGTGAAGCTCCAAATCAACAAGATTCGGATTAGATCGTGCAACCATTGTACAAGAAAAATCATTCATTTGGGATAATGAACTTTGTTCAGTGTAACTTATGTAGGAAAATAAAAACGTGAGGCTTGAGATTGATTTCAAGCAAAATAATATCAGTTAACTGAAAAAGAAATGATTATTAAAGCAGACTAAGTAGTAAAATTTGTGCCAACTTCCTTGACAGTTGGCACAGCCGAACTCAAACTTTAAATAACTTTGGCTTGTCAAGCAAGTGTTAGCCACGTAGAGTGTCATGCAAAAGTCTGTGGATAGGTGGACACACAATTTTTTACTTGATAGATATGTAACTGCAGAAATATCTATTGAATCTGAGTAATTGATTGATAATTGAGTCAGTTAATCATAGTGAAAACTGAATTAAAATTCATCATGTACTATGCCATTGTAGTAAAATGATAGATGAAAAACAATGGATTAAAATAACACTAAAGCTTACAGTTTGACATATATGGAATGCAGATGCAGCTAACATGCTAAAATAAAAGTTTTGCAATAATCTAAAAGTCCAAGAAATAAACTTGAGATGACATTCATTCGTGGACTGCTGTCATGATTTGCAAGACCTATTGTTCATGGAAGCTAATAAATAAATATTGCTACTGCAGTTGCTATTATGTCTTATGCTCAATATTCAAACGATTTATTTTCTTTTTTACATGTGAAAATTTATTTCTTTAGATGAGTAAAAAAACGTACTCTAAAATCCAGCAGGAATGTTTAATTCTGGAGGAAGTATCAGTATTTACTTGTATAAGTATTCTCCTAACTAAATCTCGTGTAATAATATTGGTATTGTCAGTTACTTCTACTACTAAACGTTAGCACCTATCGTCAAAACCAGAAAACACTCACCCGAACATCACTTTGCTCGAAAGCGCAACAACCCAAATACAATTGCCAGAGAAAATTTGCTTGAAAGTGCATTTTATCATAAAAGAAAGATTTTTTCAAAAAAGGGCGAAAAAAGACACTTTTTTGACCACCAAGCGCAAACTCGCAGTACTCTTTTTGAGCAGTGAATGGATTTTCCTGGACTTGAAGTCTTCGAAGTTCGGAAAAAACAACCCATGAGCGAAAAACTACCTTTTAGGACCTCGTGAATGCCCATAAAAATGAATGCAATGGGAAATTTTGAAATGAAATATAAATAAAACAGTAGAAACAACAAATCTTAGGTTTAATAGTTAAAAAATTAAACAAATTTTTCTTGCTATTTAAGAATCAATTACTTGTAGAATACATTGCTGGTTTATTATTTCAATACTAATTTTAATGCTTTTGTCTTTCACTTTTTATATGGTTCTCTTGCAATTGTGTTATTTCAATCAATGTTTTTTTATTAATTTATTGTTACACATTGGCGTTGTTCAGAGTAGGTTATATGTATTTCAAAAGTCCTTCACGGAAATTTCACTCGCATTTGGGTGAACACTTGATTTTTCTAAATGTTTCGATCTGCGATTCTATATCAGTGAATATTTAACGTTTCCGGTTTATAGAGTTCAATTTTTAGTAAAAAAATTAATAAATAAGTTTTGAATGTACCTGCACAAATCTTCAATGTATCAAAAATATCTCCAACTAACTTTCGTTCATCCATGCAATGTATAAGGACCTTATGTACTAAACAACGTTTCTCCAGTAGCTAAATGTCCGAAAAATTGTTCTTTGAATCTAGCTCTAGCCCATGTTCATAAAACTGAAAAATACCTGAACCAGAGAAAAGCCAAAAATGCCGAGCAGAATCGACACTAGAATAATCCCCCGCATGATATCGCACTTGTCACTAGAATATCAATAAAACCGTCCCTGCGGGTGATGGGCCACTTTGAGGTCCACTTGTTTTCACCGCGTCCAAGTAATCCGCGATTTCCGCTGATTTTCGCGACGCGTAGTATGACACCAAACCACGACAAGCGATCGATTCGCTCGTTTTTTTGACCAAAAAGACGTTGGTTTCCTTTGCTCACGATTTGGCAGCGCAAAAAGCAACGTGCGCATACGCGGTGATTGCCGTACACTGACTGCGCTGCCGTAGCGTGTTAAATTCGCGGCCAGCAGTGGCAACTGCTGGGTGGGTGGGTCACCGTGCGAGTCAGGGCCGTACCTGGTGTTGCTATACTGGTTTTTTTTTTGTGAAATTCCGAGAATTTGACAGTTGTCAGTTGGAACCTCTGTGAGTTTTAACAGTCGAAAAACGTTGATGGGTAAAAGTCTATGTATAAGACCGACAAATTTATAAAGTACCATTCATAACTTTTACATATAAAAAACAAGTCGGAATCGGTGGAGATAGTGCACCCTATAGCTGATCAGTAATCTGAAATATCATTTCAATCGGCAGGCAGGATTACTTGGAAACTACTCAATAAAATTCTATAAAAGTTCCCCGATAGCAAATGATTAACGCACTTTTCAGTCATTCATATTTGCTACAACAAAAAGTATCAATAATTGATACATCTTTGATTACTGCTCTTGCAGGGATTTTATTGTATGTAAAGTTATATTATACACTTGTTCATAACCATATATTTAAAGTAAAACTGTATAGAGTAAAGCAAAAATATGGCGTTTCTATATTTTTCCACTGAATCATATATAATGCCACTAATTATAAAAGCCGCTATTCTGAAACTAATAACGGGTATATCAGTAGGGCTGACAAAAATATGGACGAAAAAGTACGAAAATATGTATGTATGTATGGACGAAAAACAGCTGAAATATGAAAGATAAATATTTACTTTAATCACAGCTACTGAACGAATTACAATGAATAATGACATACTTTTGTAAATTTTGTAACTGAAATTAACAACGACTGTCTTAAATACTTTCTTTTACAGTCAATATTGTAAATAATACAGGCAATATTTATCTCACTCATCACTTAAGGGTGGAATCCCATGTAACAGCCAGAAAAAAAAATATTTTTGGGTATGTTTTCAGACATGAAAACAAAAGCTTATCTTTTCAAAACTTTTTCTATCTATTTTGCTATTTTTTGAAAATGAAATTAATTTTTTGTTACTTTATACAACAATTAGATTTTGTTTTATGAGGACTGATTTCGGACGTGTCTGAATTTGAAACGTCAATCTGCCCAATCTCTAGCTTTTCACAGAAACGTCTGAAATACGAAAATCGACAAGTTTTGTGTAGTTTAAATCTAGAATTAGTCTGGGAACTAAAACGTTTTGAGAAATTTGATTATATTATCTTAAAGTGACCATTTGAACGAGAAAATATTTTTACCTGAAAATTTGCTTGAATTTGTTAGTTTCAATAGTTGCCACTTGGTGAAATATAAATACTTTTTCAAAACCTTCAGTTTACAGACTAACTCCGAATTTAAACTTTCAAAAAATTTCTTATTTTCGTGCTTCAGACGTCTATTCGAAGAACTAGAGGTCGGGCAGATTGAAATATGAAATTTCCAACATCAGCCCTTATAAAACAAAATGTATTGTTGTATAAAGTAACGAAAAATTGATTTCATATTTCAAAAGTAACATAGTAAATGGAAAAAGTTTAGTTGAGAATAATTTTCATTTTCATGTCTAAAAACATGTCCAAAAATCTCTCTTTTTTTTAGGAAACGATGTATTTGAATCATCACAGACAAAATTCGAAAAATGTTCCAATCGATACAGCGCCAAAATAGAAAAATATTGACGATAAGAGCAAAAATTGAAAAATATGGATTTATCTCCAAATTCTCTCGAAATATGTAAATAAATTTTGAATATGTAAATCAAAATTTTTGTCAGCCGTAGGTATATGTATCACATAGTATATATCATATTATTTTTTGATGATGTTTTTGAAAATTCGTTACAGGTATTTGCTTCATAAAAACGAGCGAGTTGTCGGGACTTTTTGTATATGGGGCGTTCGGCGCCAGATCAGCCGCGATTGTACCTTGATGTCTTCGATTTGTTTCAAATTTTGAGGATTTGTAGGTCAATATTTGAAATGAGTAATCCTAAATTTTCAGAATTTTGAATGCATTTTTACGATTATCACGAACAAAACAATAAAATATTCTGGTTTTCTTTATACCTCATTATTTCAGAACTGGAAAATCTGAAAATTATAAAAAAAATCATACATATGTTTTTTTGATCGTCCAATCTAAATAAAATTTTTCTGGAAAATTTTACTCAAAAATTTATTACAACAAAATTTTTTTTTATAAACAATTCAATATTTTGAAAAAACGCCATTTTTTTAAAATCTGAAAAAATTCAGAAACATAGCCCAATGTCTTGCGCTCATTTTAAGTGTTTCAGAAAGTGATGCGCTCACAAAGTGGTTTAAAAAATAGCGATTTTTTCATGGAAAATTGTAGAAAAAATGTTCAGTCCTTTTATACATTAAAGAAGAGGTTTGACACTTAAAAAAGGTATTTTTTATTTTTATTTTGCGTGAAAATCTTGCCGACCTAGCTGCCTTAATTTGGGCCTGCTGAAAACAGGCTGACATGATTTAAAAAAAACTATTTGCATGATTCAGCTCAAATTTTAATAAAATAATCTACATATTTACAGCTATAGCCGTAGCAGAATTAGAAATATTCAATCATATCATCTATGTCTTTTTAAACAATTTATGTCGCAAAAAAGTTTCAAAATTTCAAATCTCAGCTATTTTGTTATTTATCATCAAATTTTTCTTATTGAGATACTGGCTATAGCAGAAGGGGTACTTTTTTAGAATATAGTAGAATTTTTACTATCAGGCTCTTGGAAGTGGAGATATCATGTCAAACAGTTTTCAGCAGGGTTAACTTTAGGCAGCTGGGTCGGCAAGATTTTCTACACAAAAGAAAAGAAAAAATATTTTTTACAAGAGTTAAACCTTTTTCTTCAATGTGTAAAAAGACTGAACATTGTCAATAAATTTTTCCATGAAAAAAAAAAACAAAAACAAAAACGATATTTTTTTAACTAGCAAAGATAGTAGAGTATCCCCTTAAGACGCAAAGACCGATGACCGATGACACAATAATTCGTCCGATTTTCACTAACATCTATTATCTGTAGGTGAAATAAACTATCATGTTTCCTCAGTTTTATTTAAACTTCTAACTCAGAAAGGATTATGAACGCAGTTGATAGTATTTCGTGACATTTATTTTTGACAGTGAGCTGTAAAATGGTGTTTTATTGGCGTTATTTGATAAAACAAGATCAATAAAAGTCCACCGAAAAAAAATTTGCTGTCATCCATACAAAAATTCTAATCACGAATAATTACTACGCACTTTTTCGTCGATTGTTGAACTACGTCTTCTTCACCGGTGCTATATCTAAATGATGGGGGGGGGGAGGTGGATCATGTTTTAAAATACGCCTACTGCCAGACTTATTTTTCACTTTGTTCAATCATATTCACGCTGTTGTAGAGATTATAGTCCTTATTATCACAGCATAATTCCATTTCCATCGACATTTAAAGATTGCAGAGATTGTTTATGATTTCCAAAGAATGTAAGTAACATTTCAATTAAGTTCTAAATAAATTCTTCAGTATATGTTATGATCAAGTACTCAATGCACTATCGAGCGCGTTTAATGCTGCTTACCAAGAAGAAAGATTTGGTGCGCACGGCTCCACTTAAAAATTCGTAACTTCGTTAGTTTTTGAGTGCACCACTTTCTGAAACACTTAAAATGAGCACAAGACATTGGGCTATATTTTTGAATTTTTTTATATTTTCAAAAAATGGTGTTTTTTCCAAAAATTGAGATGTTTATAAAAACAATTTTTTAAAATAAAGTTTTGAATAAAATTTTTTGAAAAAGTTTTATTTACATTAAACGTTCAAAAAAACGGATGTATATTTTTTTCATAATTTTCAGATTTTCTAGCTCTGAAATAATGAGGGGTCATTCTAAATAAAATCGTCCAGGCAGTGAGGGTCAAGTTTTTTTTTGCATGAAATTTTTTTTAAAGTTCATACATCGAAATCAATTAGATACGTATTTTTTTTTTTTTTCTTGATTTTGGGTTTTTTCGTCGTGGGGAATTTTTGAAAATTTGGCTATGTACTTGATTTTGCGCCATTGGTGCTGGTTAATTTTTTTCAAATGCGATAACTTTGCAAAAATATGACGAATCTTTGAAATTTTTTTCCTATTTTTCGGTAAAAGGTACCTCTTAAAGAAAAAAATATGAAACATGATATTTTTTCAAAAAATTTTTTTCTATAGTGATTTTTTTAAAAAAATCGAAAAACTTTTGACTTCAAAAATTTCGGAATGGATCAGTTTTTTTTCTCCATATTTTTTTTTTTATAGTTATAAATATAAACATGACTATGTAGTAGCCTCTATTAGTTAAAATTCGTTGTTAAGGAATTATGATTTTTTTAAATTATAGTGACAATTATTCAGTAATTTCAGGCTTCATTTACAAAATATGCTATCATTTTGCCAGAAGTCAATATTACATGTTTAATATTAATATAATTTATTTTTTCATTCATTATATTAACATAAAATCAACATTAGGTTCATTCACGTCAAAAAATTGCAATTTACAATGTATTTTTTACACACATTTTGGGTGAAGAAATATTCCTATACATTAGTATACATTGACATTTATTGTACTAAAGTCCAATCATGCTGACATGTTTTTATAATTACATACTGGTTTTATTTTGAGTTTTTTTGGCCTTCTACGCATGCATCGATGGTATTCTTTAATTGCTGCAACATTGTTTCACTGGGTCTTCTTGATCTTTCTGAACTTCTGTACGTCATGAACTTTGAATAATTCGATGGCCACATTCGGAGTACGGTTTTATTCAAAATATACGATCAATGCATGCATAGAAGGCCAACAAAACTCAAAATAAAACCTATATGTACATTATAAAAACATTCAAGTATGAATGGACTTTAGTACAATGAATGTCAACGTATAGAAATATTTCTTTACCGAAATTTGTGTGAAAAATACGTTGTAAATTGCCATTGTTTATCTGAATGAATCTAATTTTTGATTTAATTAATTTTATTTAAACGCATAACGTTTGAAATCATTCAAAATTAAGAAAAGTTCAGACATGCTCATGCATTTTAATAACTATCTCCGTAAGGTAAAAAAAAAGTTTGGATAAAGTTATTGTAGTAGTTATTGAAACTATTTTAAATAATCAATTGAAAAACCCTCTTCACTTTCTCCTTCGCTCCTTATTTATTATTAATTCATATCTCAACGATCATCTTAGAGGCAATCCTCTCAAACTGATTCAATAAAAATAATACCTCCTTTCTCATTTCTTCAAGCTTTCGGCTTTTATTAAGCCCTCTTCAAGAACTAATTAATTAC
>JAPYZL010096280.1:0-20945 GCA_030522825.1 Platygaster orseoliae
GTTTAAGCTTTAAAATGCGTATTAGAACACATGGATGGAGCTATTATTTGCTGAGATATGGTTTGTGTCTCGAAACTTAATGGACGCACTGTGTACTATATTTTTTGGGAAAAAATCACAAAATGTCACCGTTGTCCAGCGAATCCTGAATCTTTGGTAATTTTTGCTATAAAATTTTTTCCGTGTATATATTCAAGCATTTTTACGTGGCCATTTTAATGAATGTCATGGAGTTTGAATAAATTTGAAAATTCTGTAAAAATTCCGAGACCGTGAAATATCCGAAACAGTTTTATATTCGAAGTCGTTTGAATATTTTCAAAATATAATTAAATATTTATAATCTACAAAAATATAGATGAATTTCCTACACTTTCAGGTGATTTGACAATTCAATATGACTAAGTTTTGCATGAGTATTTTTATAAATGCTATAGAGATTTTAACCAATGTTTCGAGTATTTCAATTATTTTGATGAATTTTTCAGAAAACAGCATTGTCCAAGATTTTTATAATTTTTAGAACTCACCATATTTTTCAAATATTTGTACGATTTGGAAGATTTTCTAGTGTTTTTTGGATTTGAATATAGATTTCCAAAATTCATTGCTCTAGAAACTGAATTTGTTGACTTTAAATTTTCATAGAAATTTGAAAAACATAAACCAATATTTACAAATTATAAGATTCTATATTCAAGCCTTTTCGCGTAGCCATTTTTATGAATATCATGGATCTTTAAGGGGTTATATACAAAGTTGAGGCGAAATAATTAGCTAAGTTCGTGATTTTTTTCAAGGGTTTTATACCAATATTATTTGAAAAAGCAAAAGACTAATTATTGGTAGTAGTATCTCAGAAAAAAAAACAAGTTGAATTTAAAAAAAATATTAAAAATTGTCGGAGTTCTGGCCCTTTTCCCGAAACGCATTTTTTTTGTAGAGGTTTGCGGTGATCACTTCCCAAAGCGAACAGCTTAACAGAAATAAAAAAAGTAAAGAAATTATAAAAGAAAAATATATTGTAGTGTACTTGAACGAAACGGTTTCCAAAAAAATTTTTTTTCGAATAGAAAAGCCATGAAAAATAGAAAAATCGATTTTCGAGGTGTTCAAAATTTCAAACAAAAAATTGTAACGAAGAATAAAAAGTTTTTGGATGAAAAAAGAATCGTTCAAGTACACAACAATACATTTTTCGTTTATAATTTTTTACTTTTTTGATTTCTGTTAAGCTGTTCGCTTTGAAGAGTGATCACTGCAAACCTCTGCAAAAAAACGCGTTTCGGGAAAAGGGCCAAAACTCCGACAATTTAATATTTTTTTAAAATTCAACTTGTTTTATTTCTTAGATACTACTACCAAAAATTAGTCTTTTGCTTTTTCAAATAAAATTGGTATAAAACCCTTGAAAAAAATCACGAACTTAGCTAATTTTTTCCGCCTCAACTTTGTATATAACCCCTTAACAAATTTGAAACTCCGAGACGGTGAAATATTTCAAACCGTTTTTTTTTTACTGAGTCAAATAATTTTTCGAAAATGTATTCGAAAATCTATAATCTACAAGGCTATCGATCAATTTACTAAATTTTATGTGATTTAGCAATTGAGTAAGACTAAGATCCATACTAGTATTTTTTTTTTATTTTCTAATATTTTCACTCATCACTATGAAAATTTCTAGAATTTGATGCTCTAGTTATCACAATATTATAAATTTTCAGTATTCTACATTTTTCTAGTATTTTCATATTTTTTAATATTCGTAAAATTTGAGATTTCTTATTTTTTTCAATGTTAAGAATTATAAGATTTTTAGTTCTTTTGATCCATAGTTTTAGATATTTCAATCGGTTTCATAAATTTTTCAGAAAACAACATCGTCCAGGATTTCCATAATTTTCAAAACTCAGCATATTTTTCAAGCATTTTTACTATTTGGAAAATTTTCGTGTATTTTTCTTAATTTGAATATAGATTTCCAGAACTCATTTATCTAGAAATCAGTTTTTTCGACTTACAAAATTTTCATACCATTTCCGCATGGCCATTTTTCGAGTACCTCACTCATCCAGAATGTCCCAGATCATATATTCTCTCCGCAATTCCCTAATCTCATACCCCTCCTGGATCCGAATTCGAAAAATCTCCTTCGAGTCGTTGAAAAGGTAAATGAGGCCAATTAAAAAATATGGCAAGATCGCATCGGCCGTATTTCAGGTCGGAATTCCCTCCGTCCGGAACGTATTTCGAGATACCATAAGTCACCTTACCGAGTTGATGCACCATCGGCACATAACGGTAAAGCACTTCTCCATAAGTCACTCGCGAGTCACTCGCGAGTCACCAACTTGTGATTTACAGCCATTTTGTGGTATCTCTATGGGACGAGGAGTATGAGATGCTCGAGATTTTCAAGAGCGTCATGTACGGCTTCGGGGGAAAAAAAAGGTCGCATGTACTTCCGAACGTGTATCTTCGGAACCGAATTCCTCGATAAATCAAGCATTGTCAATTAACAATTGTTCCCCACTTAACCAGCGTGATATCCTTCCTGGTCGTTACGATTTAATTGCATTTTTCACGCCTCGTAGTTCGTTGAATGCGAACATTTTACGAGTATTTCCTTTACATTATTTTACACTTTCACACTATAAAATTACAACTTGTAACGTTTCCGTTACTTCCCTTCATCAAAACGGAATAGAAATCATGACATATCCTTTTTTTATAATGTTGGTAATGGTAAAAAAAAATTAACAACACATTTCTTTAAGATCAAAAATTAAATATCCATATATATCTATCTGTATAACATCCCAAATATACCCATGTAACATAAATCACCTTATTATATAATAATACAAAAGAAAATCCCAATGTCCCCTTATCGATAACAACCATTCACTCAATTCCAATACTATTACCAAAATCGAACAAATCGAGTAAAAAAAAATTTAATATCAAATTCCAAAAACAAATCGATCCCTCCTTTCCTTCAAAAAAAAAATATATATAATTCATCAATGCAAAAAAAATCATACAACAAAAATATACATGATCCAAAAAAATCAATCAATCAAAAAAAAAATGTCTGACAAAAAAAATCAATTGTTCTTACATCAATAAATCAAAAAATAAAATAATATGCATTTCATAAATAATATATATAAAAAAATTAACTGTTCCGTTTTCCACAAAAAATTATATCACACAAAAAAAATATTAAATGAAGAAAAAATCTATGAATTCAGAAATAAATCACAACTCCCGGCATTTCATCAAATCATAGAAAAAAATTATCTGGATTCAAGTTCCAATCCGTATGTTCCTTGATGAGGCTCGCTGATCTCAAAAGAACTCCTTTTTAGACGAAATCTTCCAAGATACACTCAGCATCCAAATCAATTCCAGAGTCTTCAAAAATCATACAATATCGAGAGATCGGGATATCCGATTTCCCCGTATAATCAATCATATATAAGTATATATATATGCATCCAAAGGTCTCTAAAAATAAATCCATGGGAAAATTTATCTCTCCAGAACTGAAACTAAAAATAACGACGCTGATATAAATAAACAAAAGCACTTTCCTACCATTAATCACCGAAAAAATCTATCACTCGACTCCACACATACCACACTTTCGAATTGTGTGCTCCTAAATAACGAATTCACCAAATATATGACAAAAAACGATCGAATTGTAACGGACCGATCTAATCCTCGTGAATTCGACACTTTCCAATATGGCCGATATCGACCACGCCAGACCACGCATCGACTTCCAAAATGACCTTCTCTATTTCGGGGAAGAAGCCTATTGCGCATGTGCGCATTACGATCGATGGTCACGCTACTTAATCGATCAATGCGTTCGAGTTACAATCTTTTGAATATATTATATTATATCTAATCTCTATTAAGATATCATATTCTCCTTTCGATTCCCATCCCTAGTGACTCAAAAACACTCAAAAACTATTTACCCTCCCCCCACCCCCTACATCGCGCCCCACCCGATAATGCCGAATCGCGTTGTCACCTTGATCTCACGGCGATCGCCTCTTTTCGAATCCTTTAAAGGACTCGCGCAACTTTCTGATGGCGGTAACGACTTTCGCGGCTGAACGAGGAGAGCGGATGTTGCATTTCCCAACGACTAAATCGACCCTCCTCGTTATAACACGCGCGAGCGGTGCATTTTATGCTCGACGAACAGGATCCCGAGTCATCGCCGGCATCTCGGAAAATCACCGATCTCGCCTTCCGCGAGATAAGGGCGTCCGCAATATTCCAAAGCATTTATCATTGCCGCCACCCGTTGCACAACGGCCACGCCATTGATTGAATTTCGCGGTGATTTATATCTAGTACCACGGCGAGGCTCAATCAAAATTCCGAAAAATTAATTTTCTCCTGTATTTTGTTTTTGGCCGGAATCGGTGATAGAAGAGCATGTGGCTGGAGGGGGGGGGGGTGGAGGGTGTCAGGTTTTAAACTTATTTTGATAAAATCAGTTCATCAATGACTAAATTTCTCTCACATCTCACAGTGGCGGTCCCAAGGGGAGGGAAATGAGGGAAATTTCCACTCAAGAGCTCCATGTCTTACGAATGCTTGAAAACTTTTATCAAATTTTAAACTTCCAAGAACGAAAATCTTGAGCATTTTTGACATCTTGAAAAATTTTGAAAATCGTGATATATCAGAAATCCTTATACAGTTTTTAATTTTTGAAAACTTGTATTTTGAAAAAATAGAAAAATTCATCAAAATTTTAACATCACCGAAAACGTAAAAAAAAATTTTGCGAATTCAATAATTTTTTAATTTTTTCAATTATAAATTTCAAATCTGAAATATATTAAAAATGTCGATTTTAAAAATTTCATATTAAATTTTAAAACTCCAGGAACGAAAATGTTGAGAATTTTTGATATCTTGAAAAATGTTTTAAATTATAACATACAGAAAACCCTTATACAGTTTTAAATTTTTGAAAAATTGAGTTTTAAAAAAATAGAAAATTTTGTGAATATTTCAACAACTAATTTTTGCGAACGCAATAATCTTTGAACTTTTTGGATATGTTTAATTTCAAATCTAAAATAAAAAAAAATTTTAAATGTCGATTTTAAAAATTTTGTGTGAAATTTTAAAACTTCAAGAACGAAAATCTTGAAGGATTTCGACATCGTAACGAATTTTTAAAATTATGGTACATACTTCGGGAGAACTTATACAGTATTTAGTTTTTTAGTAGTTGAATTTTGAAAAAAATAAAAAATTTCACGAAAATTTTAACATTATCAAAAATTTTGAATAATCTTTGCAAATTCAATAATTTTGTGAATTATTTGGATGTTTAATTTCGAATCAAAAATACATAAAAAAGTCAATTTTAAAAATATCGTATCAAATTTTAAAACTATGAACGAAAATGTTAAGAATTTCCGATATTTAAAAAATTTTTGAAAATTATCATATTTCGGAAATGATAATACAGTTTTGAATTTTCAAGAACTTGAATTTTGAAAAGATATAAGATTTCGTGAACATTTGAACATTACTGAAAATTTTGAAAATTTTTGCGAATTCATTAATTTTTTAACTTTTTAGATATCGTTCAATTTCAAATATAAGATAATTAAAAATGTCAATTAGAAAAATTTTGTGTCAAATTTTAAAACACGAAGAACGAAATTGTTGAGAATTTCAGATATCTTGAAAAATTTTGAAAATTATGATGTATCAGAAATCCTTATACAGTTTCTCATTTTTCAAAATTTGAATTTTGAAAAACAAAACTTATATAAAAAAAAATTCATAAAAATTTTAACATTAGCGAAAAAAAAAAATTTTGCGAATTCAATAATTTTTTAATTTTTTCGATGTTAAATTTCAAATCTGAAATACATTAAAAATGTTAATTTTAAAAATTTCATATCAAATATTAAAACTCCAGGAACGAAGATGTTGAGAATTTTTCACATCTTGGAAAACAGTTGAAATTCTGACATATAGAAAATCCTTGTATAGTTTCGAATTTTTGAAAAATTGAATTTTGAAAAAATAGAAAACTTTGCGAAAATTTCAACATTACCGAAAATTTTGAAAATTTTGGCGAACTCAATAATTTTTGAATTTTTTGGATATGTTCAATTTCAAATCTACAATAAAAAAAAATTCAAAATGTTGATTTTAGAAATTTTGTGTCAAATTTTAAAACCTCAAGAACGAAAATTTTGAAAGATTTCGACATCTTAACGAATTTTGAAAATTATGATACTTTGGAAGTACGTATATAGTTTTTAGTTTTTCAAAAGTTGAATTTAAAAAAAAAATAAAAAAATTTGTGAAAATTGTAATACTATCGAAACTTTTGAATAATCTTTGCGAATTCAATAATTTTTGAATTTTTTGGATGTTTAATTTCAAATTTAAAATACTTGAAAAAACTCAATTTTAAAAATTTAATATCAAATTTTAAAACTATGAACGAAAATGTTGAGAATTTTTGACATTTTTTAAAAATTTTGAAAATTATGATATATCTGAAATCTTTGTTCATTTTTTAATTTCAAAAACTTGAATTTTGAAAAAATAGAAAATTTCGTGAACATTTGAACATTACTTAAAATTATGAAATTTTTGCGAATTCAATAATTTGTTAATTTTTTGGATATGTTCAATTTCAAATAAAAACTTACTAAAAATGTCAATTATAAAAATTTTGTGTCAAATGTTGAAACTCCAAGAACGAAAATGTTGAGAATTTTCGACATCTTGAAAAATTTTAAAAACTATGATATATCGGAAATCCTTAAACAGTTTTTAATTTTTCAAAACTCTAATTTTGAAAAAAATTGAAAATTTCGTGGAAATTTCAGCATAACCGAAAATTTTGAAAAATTGTTGCAAATTTCATTGTTATACAGTTTTTTTCCGCAATAAAATATATTACTACATTAACCGTTAAGCGCACTCCCTCGTCTGTGCCAAATAAACTCCCTTACAGGATCTTGTGCACCCCACGCTAAAAATGCTTGGCAAAAAAAGTGTATTGAAAATTTTAAGATTCAACTTTTTTTCAGTTAAATAACCTTCTAATAAAGAACGCGCGCTTGTTCGAATTTGAAAGTTTATGCACTCAAAATTTGAAAAATTAAGAGCTGGGGTCCAAAAGACCCCAGAGGTGTGCTTAACGGTTAAAATACTTGAAATAAAATGCTTGAAGTAAATACATTACAAAAATGAAGCTGTGTTTTTATTATCGTACAATTTTTTCTAAAAACAACTGAAAATTTACGCATAAATTATGCTGTAGGCTAAACATTCCGATAACATTATCTTTGCATTTTCGGTCCAAGTTAATTTCCCCTTCCAAGAACCGCTTCTATGACCGCCCCTGCATCTTATTATCAAAGATTGCCATTCAGCGCCTATGACTTCCAAGTGCTGCCTCTTGTATTGCAAAATTCGTGGCCTGTTATCTACGCCACTGCACGACAAAGTTCAAAGGTTATTCAAACCTTCGACGTGCATCAAGCGATGTTCGTGTTATAAGATCATGGCAGAAGATAATTGACAAACATTGCATTTCACTTTGAGTGAGTGTGCGTTGCATACATTTCAAAAATGACGCGAAATTGATACTCCATGTGGATAAACATGTTTCACGATATTATTTTTAAGAAATGCGCAATTGACTTGTGTGCACGAGAAAATTATGGTAATTAAGTGGCGTCGGATCGAGGGACTAATTATAATGTAGAATGTTACGTGATTTCCCTATTGATTTCATAATGTCGTTGTGAAAAAGAATTTTTATATATGAAATTTATCAAATCGGTTAAAGGAATGAAAAATTTAGAATAATTTTAAATATAAAAAATAAAGTTTTCAAGTTTTTTTTTATCTCTACAATATTTTTGACCTTCAGAAAAGGTTGGATGAAGGCCTATAATTTTTTTTTTCTGACTGAAATGATCTTGATTCTCGAGTGAAAATGAAAGTTCTGAGTGGGCCGGAGCATTGACACGATTTTCGCTGTTGCGAAATGAGAGAAAAAAAGTCGGGGGATTTGCGGCGACAATGGCGACCGGCACCAAATCGGGTACTTGGTGCTCGGTGAATTATCAAGAGTGCCGCGTGACAGGTTTGTCCTGACGTCACCGACGTTTATGGTCGAATAATTACACACACGCGAAAAGTCTTGTAAGATGCATACAAAACGTTTCTCTTCGAGATCTTCAATTATATCATAGAGAAAAAAAAGTTTTTTATGGTCCATTGGTTTTTTGAAACCTGCCCTAGTTATGTCAGGAAACTGCACTTAAAAACCGATTTGGTTCATATAAATAAATTTCTAGTTTAGACGATTAAATTGAATTAGACTGTGAAAAGTTTTAGTTCAGTTAAAAAAATTTACGTTTTTGCTTACGTAATAGTGAGTTTGTTTGTATAAACTTAAAATTTATTGAAGTTAAACATATATTTAGGAGGTTGAATAATGATCAAAATTTTGTTTGAAAATTGTTTTTGAAAAGAGGTGTTTGCATGTTGATTTGGGATTGGCAGTGTTAATTATTATTTTATTTTACTCTGCGTCAAGCTCTCAGAGGAATCTGAAAATTTAATTATTTAGTTCAAAATTATGTGTGTGAATGCGAGATTCCCGTAATTTTTATTTCTATTATCATTTATCGATTAGGTTTCTGAAAACATGTTTTCTAAAAAAATATTGAGGGTTCACCAAAATGATAAAATTGCAATTTATTGTACATATACACTCTACAATTCCAATTTTTCGTAATAATATTATTTCCGTTTCATGAATACTTCAATATTCTCATAATTATATGAATTTGTGATAGTAATCATAAGAACAATGATGATAATAAAAACTATTCTATTTTTCTGTCATCTATGATAGGAAAGTCATATTTTCCTTTTATATTTTCCTTATTCCTTTCAACAATTAATTATCTATTACATATTTTAGTACAAAATGTTTTCTAAAAAAATGTTTCAGATTGACCTGAATGTTCGGAATGCAATTTATTATATGTGTATATACATACACTAATTTTAATTTTTCGTAATATTATTTGTTTAACTTTATGATCTATTTTATAATTATATTCTATTTTAGCTATTATATTATATTTACTAGATTATTTGATATTTATATTTAATAATTATCCTCTAACAAGAATAAAATGAAAAAAATTCATTTATTATACATTCAAAATTATGAATACTTTTGTCATTGAAAAAAATTTTTTGCAAGAATGACACCGATTTCCATTCTATTAAATGGGATTTGCGCAAACATGTTTTCGTTTTTTAAAATTTTTGGAAAAATGTTCGCAATTTTTCAGAATGAAAAGATTGTAATTAATTGTATGTGTATATACAGGGTGTCCCAAGTAAAGCGTGACAGCCGAAAACCATAGATTCCTTATGAATATCTAGGACTTTTTTCCTTTTTCCATTTTTTAAAAAACTCAAAATTGAAAAAGTTATTTAACCCAAAAATTTTAACAATAAATGCCCTCTATCTACAAGTAGGGGTCATATTCATGGACTAAACGTTTCCTAAATTTTCTTCATATTTTTCTGAGTAAAAAAGTCCTTTGCCACTTTTGGCAAAACTCAAAATCATAAAAGATATTCAAGTTGAAAGTTTTAACCAATCAGATTTCTCAGATATTAAACTTGGATATATTTTTTGATTTTGAGTTTTGCAAAAAGTGTCAAAGGACTTTTTTACTCAGAAAAATATGAAGGAAATATAAGAAAAGTTTGACCCGTGAATTTGACTCCCACTTGTCGATAGAGGGCATTTATTATAAAAACTTTTGGCTTTAATAACTTTTCAAATTTTGAGTTTTTGTAAAAATGGCAAAGGATAAAAAGTCTTAGTTTTTCATAAGGGATCTATGGTTTTCGGCTATCACACTTTACTTGGGACACCCTGTATATTTATTTCATTTTTTGTAATATTATTTACATTAATTGATAGATAATAATATCTATCTGAAAATAATAAAAATTGTAAAGTGTAATTCTCAATCTAATAATAACAATAACTAATTTTCATAATAAAAATCATTTTACACAGAGATGATGCCGATTTGAACTCTCTTGAATCTAACTCTATAAAAAATTTTTCCATCCTTTAGAATTCTCGTAAAAACATTGAAAACTCTTCAAAATAAAAAGGTTGTAATTTACTGTATGTCCTTGTAATATAATTTTTAATATAAAACATTATTTAGTAATTTTTGATGCATTACTTATTTCATGTTATTGGTCATTATCTTAAAGTAATATATACATATATATATACATTGAGAATAGTTATCATCTCTATATTTATATTAATAAATAATGTCCTTTGTTCATAATTCTTAATAATTACAATCAAATACATTGCTAAAAAACGATTCTGTGGAATGATTTTTTAATCATTTTGTAAAGTTACATTTTTCAATGCAGTTCATTTACTTTTAAAATACTTGCAATAAAGAAACGTTGTAAACTTAGAAGTAATATTTGGCCAGGAAACATCGGAAATTTTTGTATACCTTGGCAGAGACGGCGAAACGCTATTTTTCTGAGCGAATAAGAATTGAAAATCAATCAATGTATAACGTCAATCTTATTTTAAGATTAAAAAAATTTAGACACAATTTAAAATTCCCACACCATCTTGAATCAAGATGATATGTCTTAAATCAAGAACTATTTCCTTAAATAATGATGAATTTTCTTAATTTAAGACGGGCCTTCTTCTTCTTCTTCTTCTTAGCTTAAGACTCTTAAGTAATCGTGAACATACACTAAATTTAAGATAGAATTTGAATTTCAAGTTGTGTCTTGATGAGGTTTCATCTTAAAACAAGATCCAATTCTCAGAGTGTTTAACACACAAAAAGCTAGCAATATCATTTATTATCGCTAGCTAAATATCGATGTAAAAGACCATCAAGTAATGAACATACTATATATGTATAGAAATATTCTACATATATCAAAAAGAATTATTATTATCCCGATATAATATTCAGATATTCTTACCGTGTCAAGGGGCCGCTTGTTAAACGCAGCGGAGGACACTACCGTACGCCTCCGTGGACCGCATGTGTCATGTAGCCCCGTGTAGGTTCGATTTCCCCGAGTATCGCTTTTCCTTGTCACTCAACTTGCCGATCAACACCTACGTCTTACTCGTTCGAGAAACCTGCAAAAAAATTTTATTCCAAGTCGTGAGTTATTTGCAACAACCTTACAATATTTGCAACTCTCTCGAAATATTAATAATCTTTGAAAAATTCACAGTCTTTGTATGACCATGAACAAAATTCTTCATTGATTCTTCTCCTGCAGTCGTAACGAGCTTCTACACATTCCAAGGTAAAATTTGAAAACAAACCCAAAACGTTAAGTATGCCGAAAAAACATGTATTCACATTTTGACATTGTTATAACATTAATTTACATGACAAAGTAAATATTATGGAATTTTTTCTGTCGGTGATGACACAGAATTGTTGAAACTAAACACAACAGATTTAAAGTCTGTAACAGTATTCAATTCCAAAGGCATTATAATCGGTTCCTCAATACAACGTTTATCCCCAATGGCAACATGTGCATAAGCATCGTAGTCAACATTAATTCCGACTGTCAATTTCTGACTTGTGTAACCCTGTATACAACTTGAATTTGAAACGATAAAAGGAGTAGTGGCCATGATGATCCATGAATTTGGAATTGGTCTTTGAAAGTTAGGAAAGGTAAGGTAATTTTCTATATTATCAAAAGTACGATATGTTGAAGACACATCCATTGAAATAGCATGTACGTTGAAAAAATAACTAGAGCCAATCCTTATGCCAATAATTTCCCTGTTATACACGTTAGACGTTGGAAAAACGAATACTTCATCCGCTCTATAATACGAAACAATGGCGAGGTTCATGAAAGAATATGCTGTCAAACGACAGGCCACGTGGTAGACATAAAACGTTTTTCCTGCAATTTGTCATGTATATTCTTTGACTATATTACTTTTGAGAGTGAATGCTGAAACAAAACTACGTGGTTCATCCAAAATAATTTCTGTCAAATATGGCCCATCATGATATTTTTCCTGTGTCGAAATTAATGGAACATAATCAATAAGTTCACCTTTCCTTGTCTTTTTATCTGTGACATAAGTTTCTACACTGTTCATAGAATAAGGAATAGAAACGAAATCCTGTATTGCTGCAATGTCGTGAAGTAGAGTATTATTAGGATCTGTTTGCTTTGTTAATCGGTTTATCGATACAAAGTATGTCCCCAATGACAGCATGTGCCCACATGGGGCGGACATGTTGATTAAATTTCATTTCCATTGACAATTCCTGACATGTGTAACTATCTGTAAAATTTGAGTTCAAATCGGAATCAGCAGAAGTACCCAGGATGATCCATGACTTTGGAGATGGTTGTCGAACTTCAGACTGTTTAAAGTATTTTTCTATGAGTTCAACATAGCAAAGTATCTCACAATCATAGTGATTTATCATTTCTATGTTAAAAAAATACATGGAGTCAATCCTAATACCGAGAATTGCTCTGTTATATCGCTCAGAGAATGGAAAAACGAAGACCTCATGCGCTCTATAATACGAAACAATCGCGAGTTTCCTAACATCATTTTGATTCATAAAATGAGCCACGTAATAGACATAAATTTTTGTCCATCAATTTTCCATGTATATTCTGTGACTGTATTAATTTTAGAAGTGAATTCTGAAATAAAACTGCGTGGTTCATTCTCAAGGATTTCTGTCAAATAGGGCCCGTCGTCATCTCTTTTCTGTGTCGAAGATAATCGAACATAATCAATTTCTTCAACTTTCCTTGTCTCTTTATTTGTAGCGTTTGTTTTTATGATGTTGAAAGTAGGAGGAATAGAAGCAAAATGATGTATAGCTGCAATCTCGTAAATCGGAGTATGATACAGATCCTTTTTCGATAAAATATTTTCCAACCGTATCCAATTCCAACGAGCTTTATATGGATAATAACGCATATTCCATATCATAGATTTCAAATTGTACGCTTTTTGGGGAGAGATTTCGACTGTAAATCAATATATTATGAACTAATAAACAACCAAATTAACATCTGATTATTTTATTCCGAATTAAAGTTTAACAATAACACAGTCCCAAAAAAAAGTGTAATAAATTCAACATGTGAGTATACTATCCCTATGGATTTTGAGCCGCTCAATCCGAAATCGCAAGTTTTGCTTAGCTTTCTCACTTTTTCCTCTAGGCTAGTAAAATTCTGAGGTACTCTAAGGAAATTCTACAATAAGATTCGAACCAAGTGACTCGAAATACGTGAAAACATTATCGTTTTATTTTATATTGTGGCGGTCAAAATAGTTTCAACAGATACTAAAATTTCTGAGATTTGATGCATTTCCCCTAGGATAGGGGAAAACTGAGGGGTCCAGGGGAAATTTTGAGTCCGGTTTCGGATTCAGCGGCTCAAAATCCATAGGGATAGTATACTCACATGTTGAGTTCATTCCACTTTTTTTTGTGGGCCTGTGTAATGGGTAATTTTGATAATGACTGTTAGATAGAGATTCGTTAAGGCACATAAAGCAATGATGCCAGATGAAAAATAATTTCGTGAAACTGTCGACTTCTTCGACAAAGGATTTTTTAGTTTTATAGACAAAATCGAAGATTGCTGCATTTTTGTATATTATACAAAAAGTTCACTTCTTTTTTGATGTGGTAATTTATCACATACAAATCGAGTAGACTCAAGTCCTCACGACAATTATAAATATTCTTGCAGTTTATTAACAACTTTAGCAATCCATTCAACTTAAAAAAAAATTTTTTTTCGAATTTCAGACAATTTTGGATAATTTTTTCACTCGACAGTTTAATATATCTTAGGAATCGTAAGATAAGATCCCCTTGTTTAAATTTGACATAATAAATTTTACAGTCTACTAACATTTTTGAAAAAAATAAATGTCATTGGGATTTCAGATTTTTACGTTTTACTCATAAAAAGTTTTTGCACGTATAAATTCTCTTTATTATCTTTTTAAAATTTTTAGAAAAAAAAACTGATTTGAAATTTTTCTTGTTGTCACGTTCATCTAAAAGTCTCATATATTTCTTTTAAAAATTTCTAAAAAAACATTTGAACCTTGATGTTGCGTTTGTCATTATTGTTTGATTTTTCAGCTATCAAATTATGTTCATTTCTCAAAAACAGTAGTTTTCGATTTTACATTAAGTGTATTAAAGTCTCAAATTGAAAAAAAAACATACGACACTGAATGAAGAATAGTTTTACTGGCAAAAACTTTACTTACAGAGAAGTGCGAGTTAAGTTGTTTCATTTTAAATATTTAGAATTTTTTTTTTTTGAATTCAAATGCTTGTGAAAAATTTTGTGTGTTTCTTATCTTTAATAACAAAAGCCAACTTACGTAACGGAACAGCACACGTGAAGCAAATTGCAATAAGGAAAAGAAAGAACCTCTTCATCGTGAAAGTTTTACGTTAAAAAATGACGAGACAAATATTTGCTGCAAACTCTGTAGAAAATTTCAAAATTTTAAATGTGGAAGAAATAATTTTTGTTAAAATGCAAATTGCATTTCCAATTAAAGAAACGACAATATCATAAACACCCATTCGAAAGTTCGTTCGAACTTGATTACCAGTCTGAATTAACTAGTCTAGATATGAAATTTCAGTCATGAAATATCGTTCAGAATAAACCTTACCTTAATAAAAGAAAAATTTGCCGAAGGATTCAGTGTGCGTATTTTTCGTAACAATTTTCCAAAAGATATTTTGCCTAACTACCAAGATAGTTTTTACGTGTATCCGAACAAAAGAGAACTTGCGTCTATTGGCTGCAGTAACTTATAGATTCATATAGCTGAAAGTAGCGTTATTTATAGGGTAACTCCCCTCCCTGTGTTGCCCAATGAACAAAAACATACGATTATATCGCCTTCCTCTCATTTTTTTACTTTACGTAATATTCAGTTAAAAATTTTTACGATAAACATATTTTATGTGAAAATAAAAAATAATTTAAAAATTTGTAAAGAATTCAATCAGTCATCATTATCACATGAAAATTTTTTCTGTCATTACCTAGTCGAGAGAAGCGATGAAAATTCACAAAAAGATAGCGTATCTCGAAAAACATAATAGTTTTTCATTTGCACTTTTATTAAAATCAGTAAAAACTTCGACTTATTACCGTGGAAAACGAAAATTCACAAAAAGATAGTGTATCTCGAGAAATATAAAAGTTTTTAATTTGCACTTCCATTGAAATCGGTAATGACTTCGATTTATCAGTTCATGAAATGAAATTTTTTTCGCGTAAAAATTCCGACTTACGTAATCATTTTTTTTAAACATGAAAAGTTAGATTGAAATAAAAAAATGTTTGAAAAATGCTTTTGCGGGTTTATATGTATACAATTTTAATGTCAATGATGTTCATATCACGAAATATGCCTTTTGCATAAAAAATTGTAATTGATAAAATTTTTCAACTTCTTTATATAGAGTGTATAAAAATAAATTAACTTCATATTTTCATTGTCAAAATAAGCTATTGTAAAATACGAAATTTTCTATCGAATATTTTATTGAGAAAAAATGATATTTCGATCATTATTTTCTATGCCAATCAAATCGATACATAGTTTTCGTACACGTATTAATATTTATTTGATATCGTATACTTTTCATAAATGATATTAGATTTCGGTGAATTCTGTAATTTCCTGAAAGTTTGAAATTTGTAAAGTTTGATAAAAAGTTTCTAAAAAATGGATTACTGTTTAACAGATTTTCCATACCATGAAAATAAGTTAAAAATTTAACTGCTATAAATGAAAATTACTTTTACGGTTTCGAAATTGAATGAATAAAACATATATTTTATTATTTGAGATACAAAGTGTAAAAATTTTGAAGTTTACGCCTTGGAAAGGAATTTAAATTGAAAAAAAATTTGTCGAAAGAATTCTACGAGAACGAAGTGTTGTAGATAAAATATTGTTCGTTATTAATTTGTTTGAAGATCTATTAGTTTATATTTGGAGGCATCAACAAAAACTGAGGAGATTTTTTAGAATATAATACTGAATATCTTTTTTTTTATCAGTGTCTCGTGAATTTTTCGTCTTTTTGCCACGACCTATTTCAGAATTAAAAACCCACACGAAAGATTAGATACTCCTATAATTGTTCTTTTATATTGTGCAGTTAAAAGATTGAATTTTTTTTAATTTAATAATAATAAATATTAAATAAACTATTATAATTAATACATTTTGAAATAATATACCTGTTATAGACAAAATAGAAGATTGCTTTTTTTGTAGCGGTCCCATAATTATTAATGTAGTAAATTAATAAACGAAAGTCGAACTGACTCTAGTCCTGATGACATTTTGAAATGTTCGTGCAGTTGATTATTAAATTTAAATGATTTATTTAACTCAAAAAAATTTTCAAGTTTTTATCTCAGACAATTCAAATACATATTTCTACTTGAATGTTAAAAACCTATTTGAATTCATAAGAATACTCATATGTATTTGAATTTTGCAAAACTTTACTGCTTAGTAAGATTTCGTTTAAAAAAAACATGCGATTCAGATTTCATCTTTTTACGTTACACTCAAAATTGGTTTTTGCACGTATGAATTTCGTACACTATCTTTTCATTGTATGCATCGAAGAAGAAAATCAACTGCACTTATCCTTGTTGTCAAATTCATCTAAAGATGGTATTATTTATTTCGTTTTCAAAATTTCTGAAAGAAGTGAAAACTGAAATGTAGCAATTTATTATTTATTTGAAAAATTTTTCATCTTTAATAACAAAACCTAACTGATGTAACGAAACGGCACACGTGGAGCAAACTACGACAAGCAAAAGAAATATAACTTCTCCATTTTTAAAGATTTACGTTAGAAAAGGATGAAATAAATGTTTCATGTAATGTCTCTATTAGATTTCAAAATTTGCAGTATCGGAGAAAATTTTTTTGTTAACATGCAAATGAAATTTCATTTCATTTTCATACTATGAAATTTCATATTGATAAAAATCGCAATAAAAAATAGTGCCAAAATAAGATTTTAAAAACAATTTTCAACCGTTCAACAGAAAACAAAATCTAGTAAAGCGCGAGAAAGACGATCAGTATAGATATCAGGTAAAAGGAAGTTAGCTGCCACACATTCTAAGGTGTCATTCAAAAAAAAAAAAAAAAAAAAAAAATACTGTGCGTTAGTATGACGAAAAAATATATATTTGAATGTCTACATTGTTATAACATTTAAATACAACAACAAATCGACATTATAATATTTTTTTTAAGATAGTTACTCGGGATTCTTGAAACTGAACGCCACAGGTATAAAAATTGTGGCAGTGGACAAATTAAATGCTATCATTAACGGTTCCTCGATACAAAAATTATCGCCAATGACAGCATGTGCATAAATTGTGAAGTAATCACTTGCTCTAACTGTCAATGTCTGACGTGTGTAACCATCTATACAACTTGAGTTTGGCTTGATGAAAGAAGTAGTGGCCATGATTATCCATGAATTTGTATTCGGTGTTTGAACATCAGAAAAAGTAAGGTGTTTTTCGATATCCAAAACAGAACTATACATTGAAGTCTCATTCTCAGAAATAGCTTGTACATTGAAAAAAAAACTAGAGCCAATTCTTACACCAAGAATTTCTCTGGTATACAAATCAGACGATGGAAAAACGAAGACCTCATTTGCTTTATAATACGAAACAATCCCGAGTTGCACGAAATAATGTTTTTTCACATGACAGATTACGTGGTACACATAAAATGTTTTTTTATTAATTTTCCACGTATATTCTTTGACTCTTCTATTTTTTAGAATGCGTGATTCATAACTATAGATTTCTGTCGAATATGTCCCGTTATCTTGTCTTTCGTGTGTCGAAGCTAATGGAACATAATCAATTTCTTCCACTTTCCTTGTACTTTTATCCGTAGCGTTTGTTTTTACAATTTTCAATTGAGAAGAAATACCAGCAAACTTTTGTATAGCTGCGATTTCGTAAAGCAGAGTCTTATTGGGTCCTGTTTTCGATAAAATGGCTTTCAATTCATCCCATTTCAAATTATCCAATTTTCGCGACCCACGCATGTCCCATATCAGAGATTTGAATTGGTACGCTTTTTCAGGAGCGTTTTCAGCTGAGAATCAATATTTACAAAACATATATATAACTTCATTACCATTTAAGACGTTATTTCGAAATAAAAGTCGAAGAATGAAAGGATGATTTTTATAATGATTCTTTGTTAAACATTAGTTAAGGAACATAAAGCAATGATCAAAGGTGAAGAACAATTTTGTAAAACTTCCGATTTCTTAATCTTAAGAATTTTCAAATGTTATAAACAAAATGGAGGATTGCCGCTCTTTTTGTTTTATTTCCTCCGGCGTTCACTCTGTTTCGGATGTTGTAATAATTTATTAAATAAATAAATAAAATAAATCGTAAGAAATCGCATGTTTTCTTGAATTCGGTAAAATTTTACTCGTATTTTTCAAAAAAAAATTTTACTTATAAGTATACATTGTTCATGTTTTACTGATAATAAGTTTCTACACGTAGAAATTTCGAAAAATATTTTTGATTTTGATAAAAAAAAAATCTATCTGCACTATTGCTTGATGTCATTTAACATATATGATTAGAAGGTTTTTCTATATTTCCTACAAAAAATTTTTAACGAACCGTGAACCTATATTTATTCATTTTTTCATCAATGTTTGACTGTTCAGCATTTGAATTTTTTTCATTTGCTAAGTTCAGAAAGTGTGAATTGATCGCCAAGTAAAAGAAAGGCTTAAGCTGCAACAAAACATACAATAATGAAAAAGAATATTTTTCTGGCAAAAACCTTATCAACTAGTAAGTACGAGTTAAATTTCATTACGAATTCGTTGATATTTTCTTTTTAAGTGAAATGCATAGAAAAACTTTTGTAAATTTTATCTTTATTAAGTAAAGCCAACTTACGTAACGAATCAGCACACGTGGAGCAAATAGCAATAAGCAAAAGAAAGAACTTCTCCATCCTAAAATACTCACGTTGGAAAATGATAAGAGGAGAGTTTGCTGTAAACTTTATATATTGTTTTTAAAATGTGCTATCTGGAAAAAACATTTTTTGTTAACATCCAAATTCAATTGAAATTTAAACAAATGACAAGATTCTACACATATACTCAATACCCAGGTAAAAATGAGTAGATCTTTTTATATCTACATGAGTTTTAATATAGATCTACTCAAGTAGATCTACAGAAATCCCAGATTTGGGTACATCTCCGTATATCTACGAAAATCTATGTAGATCAACATAGATCTATTTTAGTCAATAGATCTATGGCGACAGATGAAAGATAGAGATCTACTTGTAGATATACGTTAATCTACAAAGATCCACCAGCAGATGTATAAAAATGACTAAGATCAACAAATCTATAATGATCTTCCTAGATCTACCAGCAGATACATGGAAATGACCGTGATCAACAAAGATCTTCGTAGATATACCAACAGATCTATGGAAATCAACCGAGATCTACAAGTAGATCTACGAAGATATACGAAGATCTAGTAGTATATCTATAAGAATCTATGGTGACCTACGAGTAGATTTACAGAGATTTACCCGTAGATCTATGTAAGTCTACGGTTATCTTTTACAATTTCAAATGAGATCTGTAGATATCTATAGTAGATATCTAAAAATCTCCCACAGATATCCAGAGACCAACTGTAGATCTCCAGATATCTACACATTTTTACCTGAGTAATTCTTTCAAATTTGATTCACAATCTGAATTCAACAAACCAGACAGGAAGTCACGAAAAATCGTTAATCAGAAAAAATCGTACAGAAATTAATTAAAACTTGCCCAAGGGATCCACAAAGATTTAATTATGTCGATATTATTTTTCACAATATTTTTTGCCTGGCTACCAAAATAGTTTTTACGTGTATTGAAAACACTTGCTGACTTCGTACTGACAATGAGTCAATCCACACTGCATACTTCATAATATTTTAAAGATAAAAACAGCAGTTAGAGATAGCGCCAACAACGAAATTTGCAAATTATTTTTAATGTATTCGAGAGAACACTAAATCTATTGTTGTGCGAGAAAGACGTGCAAGACGGATATAAAGTAAAAAGAAGTAAGAGGAAAACAATAGTATATTGTGCGACTAGTTGGAGAAGCAGAACATTCCACGAGCGTGGAGTTTACCGCTTTCGCTACGCTCGCGCGGCAAACTCCACGCTCGTGGAATGATTCTCCTTCGACCACTAGTTGCACATAATACTTTATTCAAAGACCGCAAGGAATATGTGATTGAGGAGGACAAACACTGGGTTACCTGACTGAGTAACATAACAATGGCCCTGGTAATTTTTTTTTTTTTTTTTCATTTCCCGCAAGTGCGGCTTTTCCCGAACTTCGTGCGGCATTAGCAGAGTATATAGACGTAGATATTCACTCTCACTTTCCTAAAAACCCATAATGCGTTGTTTTTTTGTTGTTTTTCACTTTTTTACTTGTTTACGGTTGTTGACGTCCGGTTCTTTACATCGCGTTTACTTTAAGGTTATGGCACGTGATCGCGCGGATTCGATCAACATCGATTATAGCTCCGCCGTCACAATCGAAAAATCTAATATGGTCGCCGCGGGAAATATGAAATTTACATTTATTACATACGTGGATTTCAAATTCTCCGCGGCGGCCATATTGGATTTATTGAATGTGACGAA
>JAPYZL010096308.1:0-23785 GCA_030522825.1 Platygaster orseoliae
AGTTTCGCGAAAAGTTGTAGAGGACTTTTAGTCTTAGAAAAATCTGAAGAAAATTCATACAAATTATCGTCCGTAGTTTTTGATACACCCGTATAATCTCCTCAAAAATTTATTTAAAAAACTACAAACCAATAAAACTGCATTTTCTAAGACATCGAAATCTGAAATTCTATTAAGAAATCGACGAAAATACCAGAATATCCTTCAAATTATATAAATTAATAAAAACGCAAAATACTAGATGTACTGGAAATTTATGAAATGTCTGAAAACTATACTGTTTCTGACAAATTTTCTAATAATACTGAAAGTTTATAAATAATTGAAACATCTACAACATTTCATGAATACAAAAAATACTATAAATTCACTGTTTTTTGGCAAATAACTTTATACGTATATAAATTTATATAATTTCTAATTCAAGAAAATTAAATAATGGATATATATAAAGAATTCCATAAAAATAAAAAGATTAAGAAATATACTAGTTATTGCAAAAAAATCGTATAAATACTAAAAACATATAAAAAATGCAAAAGATAAAATACTGTAAATTTATGTTCATATACTTCTGTCCAAAATCTATTGAAACACCTCAAACTTTTTAAACTTTAAATCCTAAGACATCGAATTCAAAAATTTCATTTCTAAATCAACGTATTTACCAAAAAAACTCCTTGAATCTTATACATAAAGAGAAAAACGGAAAATATACCTAATCACTAAAAATTAATAGAATACTAATAAATAATCAAACACTTGTAATCAACAAAGTTACTAAAACTCCATACGATTTCGTATTCAAGAGCAATAACTCCGAAAAATATATGCATACAAAAATTTCTAAAAGTTTATTTTACATAGAGCGACCTCCAACGCAACAATACGAAATTAATGAATGGTTGCATTTTCACCCAAATATTTCCAGATAAGTATATTTCACCCTTCCAGAATTTTCCACGTGGCCAGTACTGTCAATTATCCCTGCACAATATAACCACAAAAATAAGTCCTCATCAAACCAATAAAATGTAATACCCTTTCTAGTCAGCGTTGAAAAAAGGGTAGAAAACTAAACACTGACAAGCCGGTTACCACATTTTCCGTATTGAGGCGTCTTCCAATTGTACCATTATTTCCTGAGCTCGTTGTTTACCGAGAAAGGACTACAACCTGGCTCGAGGGCGGAGATGGAAAAAATTGGAGGATTCTCGAGCCGCGGGGAGTCGAGCCCTCGAAGGATGGGAGTCGAATAAAAGGCTTGCCCTGACGCCGCCGCTGTTTCCGCGACGGCGAAACAAATAGACGCCTTGTGCAGAGGGAGCGTAGCGAGGGTGGCACGCTAAGATGGACAAGATGGAACCGACTAAAAAGGGGCACTTGAAGAGAGGAGATGATAACATTTGTATCATATTTAACGGTAGAACGAACCGACCTCCAAGGCCAAAGGGCTTCTGTTCCTTCTAACTTTCGCCCACAATCGTAACCATGATTATTTTGCTTTTTCTCTTCGTTCATTCTTTCCTCATTTGTTTTACCTTTTCGAATTTATCCTTCTGAATTAATATAATCCAATTAAATATAAATCTATAACATTTATCCTTTCAAATTTATTTTCATTTTAAAAGTTTTGAAAATAAAATGATTTTATCGTTCATTGATTAATCATTTTTCTAACAACTACTAGTCGTGGAGCATTTCCCAAGCAGATTTATAATGGCGCTGATTTTTTTACGAATAAGTTGATTTATGTTGAAGGACGGGATCCTTTAACGGCTTCCCAGTACTCTTAACCACGGGGCAAAACGGTAATAAACGAGTTATAATTCGAGGCAGATAACGCGGAGGGTCGAATGATCCAAGGAGCTGCGTTTCCCTAATTACCTTTTCATACGAGACCGCTTTCCCCCTTTATTTCTTCCCCCACGTAAGGGAATCGCCCATTCTTTCGACCCCGTCAACTTGTGTTTGCTTTGCCTCGCTCCCAATTTAATGATGCACCTTCCCCGTTTCATTCATGCCCTCTCACTTTTACGGGGGTGCGAATCCGACCATCAATGAGCATGCCTTGGCAGAGCGGAGTAACGATATACTCAAGAGCTTATGCAAAAATTAAAAATACGATTTGAAACTCAAATTGATTGTCGAAAAGGGATTGTATTATTTGATGCTCTAGATTTCCAAGTTTTAAAATTTTGAGATGTTTTCATAGATTTTTGAGGGAAGAATGTTAACATGGACTGTTGGTATTTTTAGTGTTTTTCGTATTTTTTCGTAGTTATACAGTTTTTTGTAAATATATGGTATTTTTAGAGGTTGGAGTATTTTTATTGATTTCTTCACAGATTTTTAAAATTTAAAGCTCTTGAATCCGAGACTATATTATTTTTTAGCATACAAAGGTATTTTATTTTACATTATTTCACATAAATTTCTAGTTTTTTTTTATTGTTCATGAAATTTTCGAGCATTTTCTGGTATTTTATACATTTTTAATATATGAGAAGATTTATCAGCATCAGTATGAGTTTCAAGTAGTTTTTTCATTTATTTTTAAAATTTGATGCTCTAGGGTTTTTAGTTTTATGTATGTAAGGTGTTTTCATTGATTTTTTAAAGTATAAGAACATAAATTTGAAGTATTTTACATACTACTAGTATTTTGAGTACCTTTTGTATTTTTCAATATTTGTGGCGTGTTCCGAGAAAACCGACCTAGCAACTATTTAAGACATTAGAAAATGAGCCTATAGAAAATAGCTACTAGGTCGATTTCCTCGGAACACGCCATATTTGTAAAATTTTTTATAATTATATGGTATTTTTAGAAGTTTGGAGTACTTTTATTAATTATTTCTTTACAGATTTTTATAATTCAATGCTCCTCAATCCGAAATTATATAATTTTTTAGTATACAAAGGTATTTGTCAGAAAACAGTAACTTCGTGGAATCCAAGTAATTCATTAATTTCTAGTATTTTTTAGCATTCATGAAATTTTCTACAATTTCTCGCACTTGATACATTTTTAGTATATGAGAAGATTTATAAAAAACAGTATTGGTTTCAAGTGCTTTATATATTGCTAGTATTTTTTTTTCTTTTATTTTTAGAATTTAATGCTCTAAAAATTTCAAAAGTAACATTATCATGCGTTCTTTGAAAAAATTCGACAATAAACACAATCTTCAAAAGTTACCGGTATTATTTGAAATTGCACATATTGCTCAAATTTTCGAAAATCATGGTCAATCTTGAAACTTTGTAATGTTTTTTTAATTTTCAAGATTTTCGAAATAGAAACCCAATAGAAACTTTTTAAACTTATGCAAATTTTTAAAAAATTTTACCATGTACAATTAGAATATATCGCTATTTTTCAACACTTTTAGATTTTCCAACTTTTGATAAAAATTGAGAAGAAGCATTATAATGCGTATTATTTCGGAGATGAATGATAACCTAAACTACAAAGTTTACAAATATTATTTGAAACTGTACACATTGTTGTGATTTCCTTGAATCATGAATAACCTTTAAATTTTTCAATGTTTTTCAATTTTTCAAAATTTGAGAAACTTCCAACTTCATACTAAATGTTCAAAATTTCCCATATATTTTAGAAAAATTTGACTTTCTCACTAGGATTTTTTTAAATCGATTTATAATTTTCAAGTTTTTTAGATTTTTCTAGAAAACGATAAAACTTTGTCATACATATTTCAAAGACATATGATAATAACCACTATATGCAAAGTTTACGAATATTTCCTAATTTTCTGGGTGTAAAATTTGAAACTTATTATCCCACACAAATGAGATTTTCTTTTTCTGTAAAATCACTAAAATCAAATTATTTGAAAATTTTAAATTTCAGTTACAATCAATAAAACTCTGGATTCTTAAAGTTTCTAATAAAAATTTCAAATTTTTTCCTGTTTAAATTTTAACTCATTGTACTCCCATAAACGACTTAGTACTAGGAAAATCTTCTATCTACATTCGTCATTCACACTCTAAAATTTAAATCTCATTTTAAGATGCAACAAAATCAAGATACGACTTAAAATTCAAACATCACCTCAAATTCGGATCATGATTTGAGGAAATTACTCTTGATTCAAGTCGTATCTTAATTTTGTTGCATCTTTAAATAAGATTGACTTTTCAGAGTGACACTATTATTATAAAATTATGTATCCACGAAACCAGATTCCCCCTAAAAACGACTTCAATTGAAGGAAAAATATTCACTTGCCATAATCCAAGTTTTATTGGTCTTGAAAAGTAGTTGCACGTTACAAGAGATTATGGCAGGAAGATATTGCCGTACAAGTTCTATCGATAGCGACGCAAGTTTTCCACTTTGGGGTCAGTCCATTCTTACCCCGACGATATTATCTGACCAACGGCGCTCCATCGATTTCAGCTTTGCTTTAATTAAATTGTAGACTCAATTGACGTTACTGAGATTTATCCCTCGTCAACAGCAGCAAACATTATTACCGCCTTTCGCAATTAACTACACCGCGCTTGAAAAAACACAAGTACTCAGTAGAAACGTCATAAGCGCGAGAAATTTGCATTAACGATACAATGATGAATCGTTATTGCAAAAAAAAAACACTTAAAAACCAAACTTATCCAAGCTTACCTTGTTCTTCGATATATTCCCTTGTATAGTTATAAATTTTATGACATCTTTATGAATTTCCTTATGGAATCGTGAAATTTTTTACAAAGTTATCGGTTTTCATGAAGACATGTAATGAAGTTTTTATAAGAACAGTGTGTATTTTGTTTAATCATTTTACAACACTAGTACAGTTATAGCGTCATAATATTACTGTTTTACGATACGAAAACGCTATTACCGTACTCGTACTGTAAAATATCGTACATTACTCACACTCGTGAGAAATGATTTTATTCAACCCCGTGAACTAATGGCTCGTTTCTCCCATGCTTGTATCTCATAAAACTCTCATTTCTTCACGTTGTTGAATAAAATATCGTCCTCAACTAGTGTGGAAAGTTTTTTCTAACGAATCTGAGGGTTGCAACGCGAGCCGAAGGCGAGCGTTGCAACCCTCAGATTCGTTAGAAAAAACTTTTCCACACTAGTTAAGGAATATTTTACGAAATTTTATAATTAATATAAATATGATTTATGAATAACAAAATGAGTAAGAATAATCAAAAATTCACTTATTTAAATGCATAGGACACGACGAATAAAATAAGGATCCATCAATTTTACCAACTAAAAAATAACAATAATCCTAACTAAGGGAAAATTTTTTTTCCATTAAAATTCTAAGCATGAATGTTCAGCTAATATAACGTAGAAAATAAAAAATTAAAATTGCTGCAACCGAGTGATTTATAAAAAAAAACTATGAACCCTGAAAAATTCTCTAAATCTACATAAAAATATATGAAAATGCCAGGAAATCTTTTGAATCATACAAACTCTGAAAAAACGCTAAAAAAATAGAACTCTATTAAAGAACTGTTTTCTGAAAAATCTAAGCAAATACTGAAAATACCAACGATCTATGAAACTATGAATTCTAAAACATCAAGTTTTAAAAATCGTATATATATATATATACGATTTTTAAACATAAGCATAACTTATGCTATAGAAATCTATAAAAATAACGAGAAATGCAAGTTGATTCACAAAAACTATGCAAGCATAATTTTTTTGTTAATTTAAGAAAAATCAAATTCTAGACTATAAAACTCTCAAAATCTGTATGATAATCCATAAAACTACCAGAAAATTTTTTAAGTTGCGAAAATAGTAGAAAAAAGAAAATGAAGGAAATCTGTATGATATACAGGGTGTACCAAAATCCCCGTACCAAAAATAAATCCAATATTGTTTTTTGAATTTCAAGTCGAAAAGTCATTTGTCACTTTTTACAAAACTCAAAATCAAAAAAGTTATTCAAGTTTGAAGTTTAAACAATAAACGCGCTCTTACGAGGAGTGGGGATAAAAAAAAAGTACCAAAATTTACTCAAATTTTTTTCATATTTTTCTGAGTCTAAAAGTCCTTTGCTACTTTTCGCAAAACTCAAAATCAAAAAAGATATTCGAGTTAGAAGTTTCAAACAATCAAATTTCTCAGATTCCAAACTTGAATATCTTTTTTGATTATGAATTATGTGAAAAGTGGAAAAGGACTTTTCGACTTGGAAAAATATGAAGAAAAGTTTGGTAAAGTTTGGTCCGTAGTTTTTATCCTCACTTGTCGAAAAAATGCATTTATCGTTTAAATTTTAAACTTGAATAACTCCGTCATTTTTGCGAATTTTGAAAAATGACAAAGGACTTTTCGACTTGAAATTCAAAAAAGAATATTTGATTTCTTTTTGGTACGGGGATTTTGGTACACCCTGTATATTGTTTTCTAAAGTATCAATTTTCTAGACTTAAAGTCTTTGCAATTTTCTATAATATATTATCAAATTCTAGAAATCTAAGAAATATTTATTTAAAATCAGTGTATTCATTTTCTCAAGAATCCATGGAAATATTTTTATTTTTTAGAACTTCGATTCCTAGAGCAGTGAATTCTAGAAAGCAAAATAGAAATCTATCAAAATACCAAAATATCCTTCAAATTGTACTAATCTAAAGAATCCTGAATCCGAAAGTTTCAGGAAAAGAAATCTGGACCTTAGTAACTTTAAAATGTAATGCACATAAATAAGTTTTTATTTCAGACAAACACATTTTATCAAACTAAAGATTTTTATTTCAATCAACAAAATTTACGTTTCTACTACTTTAAAATTGTTTCTCCGAACTAAAAAAATTGAACAGTTAGAAAAAATTTGTTTGCCTGAACTAAAAATTTATGTAAGTAAACCAAATTAGTTTTTCAGCGTGGAATTATCTGAAAAATTGTCGAATTCTAGAAATTTATATAAAAATACATGAAAATGCTAGGAAATCATACCAGCTCTGAAAAAACGCTACAAAAATAGAATTAAAAAAAAAATGTTTTCTGAAAAATCTAAACAAATACTGACAAATACCAACTATATGAAACTAGGAGTTCTAAAACATCAAGTTTTAATAATCGTATATAACAATCTTTAAAAAATGCGAGAAATGCCAGTCGATCCAGAAAAACTATACAAGCGTCATTTTTTTCAATTTAAGAAACCACAAATTCTAGAGTATAAAACTCTCAAAATCTGTACGAAAATCCATAAAACTACCAGAAAATTTTTTTTTGCAAAACACGCACAAAAAAGGTGCTTTCTGCACCTGAAAACAAACACGAAGGACGTGCATTTCCGACCGGCGATTTGGTTTCGATCATTTCGGTGCTTATTACCTATGGGAAGGTATTATTACCGACCGAAAACCAGGAATACAAAACTCAACGGCGGCCATTTTGAACTATAGTTCAAAATGGCCGCCGTTGCGTCGTGTCGGAAATGCACCCCCTTCGCGTTAATTTTCAGGTGCGAGAAGCACCTTTTTGTGCGTATTTTGCAAAAAATACCGTTTGCAACTCGGACCTGAGGCGTGGCTTTTTCGGCGAGGGCCAATTTATCTGCCGAGGCGTAGCCGAGGCTGATAAATTGGCCCTCGCCCAAAGAGCCACGCCTTAGGTCCTAGTTACAAAATATACTATTAATTGTGAAAGTAGTAGAAAAAAAAGGAAATGATGGAATTCTGTATAAAATATATTGTTTTCTAAGGTATCAATTTTCTAGACTTTAAGTCTGCAATTTTCTATAACATACCATCAAATTCTAGAAATCTAAAAAATATTCACTTAAAATCAGTGTATTCATTTTCTCAAAAATCCATGCAAATTTTTTTATTACATATTGAGAACTCTGATTCTCAGAGCAGTGAATTCTAGAAAGCTGAATAGAAATCTCAAAATACTGAAAAGTCCTTCAGATTGTACAAATCTAATGAATTCTGAATCCGAAAGTTTCAGAAAAAAAATCTGGACCTGAGTGACTTTAAAATGTAATTTATATAAATAAATTTTCATTTCAGTGAACAATATTTACGTTTCTGCTACTTTGAATTTGTTTGTTCAAACTAAAAATATTTAGCAATCAGAATACATTTGTTTGCCTGAACTAAAAATTCATTTACGTAAACCAAATTAGTTTTTCAGCGTGGTATTATCTGAAAAGTTGCCTAATTAACTGTTCGCGTCTTCTCTTTCACCACTTGAAAAACGGTTCCATAACATAGTCACGACAAGGTTCATAATGCGCTTGTGATATGCTCGTTTTTCGCAAAAAGGATTCATTGGTATAAGTTTTAAGGACATGCGTGATAAATGGAGAAAAGTTATGGCACGTGTAATGCGGCACTGATTGGGCGCGCGAGGTCCGTGAGTGTCAATGTAAACGCATTTACACGCACGCGGCGTCGCATTACGAGGCGTCGATCGACCACCATTAACTTATCGACCCTTTCCCGTTGATTCGCGCTCACTTAAACGAACGCTTGCAATTTCTCCTCCTCTTCTTCCTCCCACGTGTGGTTATACAATATACACGGGTCATTCCATGTCATGCTTCAAAAAAATTCACATAAAAAAACTAATTTGGTTGGCTCAAACACACGTTTGGTCGCTATTTGACTGAAATATTTTGTTTATTGGAATACATTTTTAGTTCGGACAAACAAAGTCAAGTTAACAAAACGTAAATTTTTTTGACTGAAACTAAATTTTTTAGAGACTAATAAAATTTATTTGTCTGGACTAAAAATTTATTTAAGTAAAACAAATATTTCGTTGGTTAAAGAAAGACCAAACGTTTGTTTGAGCCAACCAAATCAGTTTTTAAGTTGAAAAACTTAAAATGTATATACTTATAATCTATACAGCTGATTTTTTATAAATCTTTAAAAATACTTGAAATTAGATAAATTTTTATTCTAGATCGTGAAGTAATTGAAATCTTCATAGGAATCCACAAAAATATTAGGTATGCATACAAAAAATATGAAAAATACTAAAATTTTACTAATACATGAAATTTATGGAGGTATATAATTATCTGGAAAATCAATAAAGTTTCGAAGGTTAAGGCATTATTAAATCCTTTGAATTCATCCAGAAATCTATAAAAATACTAGAAACTAATCCAAGTTGTATGAATACTGAAAAAATATGGAAAAATAATAAAAGTACTGGAAATCTGTATTGGAGATGTTTTCTGAAAAATTTATAAAATACTCAAAATTTTTGAAACTTTCAATCTTATAGCATCGGATTCTAGAAATTTTTAGAGCAAACCGTTTCTAGAAATTCATAAAAATATCAGAATTTACTACAAAATTCTTAAGTAACCAAAAATTCGTAAATTCTTGAAATCTGTGTAGACATAGATTTTTCAAAAATTTTTTAAACAATTCAAAAACTCATTAGAATTTTGATTCCCAGTATTCATATTCTATCAAAATAAATCAATCTACAGTAGGGATGTTCGATACTATTGGCTTCTCTCTCTCGCTATACGACAGCTATAATAAGCGAGAAAAGGACACAATGCGGTATCGAACATCCCTAATCTACAGAAATACTCTAAATCTACAAAAGTTCTAGAAAATACTAAAAAATTCTACAGATGCCAAAAATTCGAAAATATATCAAGCCCTCAGGTTATATTTCTTCATGAGTAAATCCTTGCCTATGATTTTTCACGAAAATTATCATGGTCGAACCATTTCTGGTGAAATATTATAATTTTGAGAAAATAATGTTCAATTTTTATATTAAAAAAAAAAAATTTCCCTCGAAAAAAGAAACAACTTGAATCACCTAAACGATTTAAGATTATTTGACACCAATATTATTTATAGTGAAATCGTATACTCTGAAACAACCAAAAATATTTTACAGTAAAAAAAAATTTTTTTTTACTGAACTAAACATCTTACTCAGTTTTTTAGTGAGATGAAACTGGGCATTTCCTGAATTCCAAAATACCTCTTGATTCCAATTACAAATTTGTCATTTTTCAAAACTAGAAATAAATAGAATCAAAATTCGTTCGTCCTTTTACATTTCCATGAAGAAATAAAAAGGAAACATGGAACGACCCGAGCTGATTCACCGGCGTACATACCAATAGCGCGATGCCGTGCGGAATATTATAAACTTTCGTGCGGAGCGAATAAACGCCGCCTACGTATACGCGAGTTTCATGATTATCGTGACGCTCAGGGCCGAGAAAAGAAAGAATAATTTATCTCCCAACTGACGCGGAGAAAACCATTTCCTGCTATCACATTCGATTTGAAAGATCCCTTTCAACAGATATATTTTAGGCCGATTCGAGTTCTCACGTTGCATGTTATTCATATTTTTATACTATCGCGATATTTTTAAATGGCGTTGACGTTGGAATCAGTTCCACTTGAGAGACGTCAAAGTGATGTTTCTCGATCGCAGATTTCCAGAGTGGTTTCTGACTTCGATGTTGCTTGTCTTTTCAGGAAAGTGACGGGGAAAAAAGCGACCAGGATTTGGTGGTGGACGTCGCGAATGAGGTGAGATTTTATGAATATATAGCATCAAAATATAGAAATATGAATAGAAAACTATAAAAAGTTTATAGTTTAGATTAACTTATTTTCAAAACATTTGAAGAAAATTAATTGAGATTGAAATAAACATTTTATAATTATATTTCATTGCCCCATTTTTCCAATTTTTTTAACACTATTTAAAGATTTTTTAAAGTTTTTTTAACATTAGTTATTCATTATTTGAACATTTTATTAAACATACATGTAAATTAAAATAATATTAAAAAAATATTTTTAAATTAAAAACAAACAAAACTTTTGAAGAAACTGAAGAAATTTACTGAATTTTATTAAGAAAAAACATTAAAAAAAAATTGTTAAGATATTAGAATTTTTTCAATAATCTATAAAACTTTGAATTCTAACACATCAACGTCAGTAAATCTATATATAAATCTCTAGAAATACTATGATAATCCTGAAAATAACCCAAATACTGTGAAGATAAATACTAATGAACGTAATAAATGTAGTGATTCTATATGGAGAGTGATACATCCTAAAAAATAAAAGCTTGGGCTTGAAAATAAATGTCCACGATGTCATGATAATCAAATAACTATCAATTGTTACATTGAAATATGTTTATATTATCTTTTTTATGACATTCAAGTTTGTTGAACTGGAAATTATTATTTTTCTGCCGAAATCTCGAGTGTGAAAACGGTTTGTTTAAGGAGACGACGTCGCCACACGCAAACGGCGAACACCTAGACCCTAGGGAAAATGGAACCCTGGAAAAGAGTCTAACCCCGGGCCATGGGGGTCCCAATTTGGGGCCCATCACGGTCAAAGAAAGGCCCTCGTCGCGCAGTGGAAGTTCCTCGGCGCGCAGCACTCCCTCACTGAAAAGTAAAGATGTAAGATCTTGCGGCCGGCAAGCTTTTTATTCACGGCTTATTCGAAAATCCTTTGCTCTCCTCCCGCTTTTTGCACCTTACAACCATAAAAATTTTTCTGAAAATTAATTATTTCGACAATTTTTGAGACAATGTAACTAGTTTTGATTACTTAAGTTGAATATGAATAACATAATTACCGTAAATAATAAATATCTTTTCACACATGAGGGCTCCGCCCTATGAACCCCTCGCAAAGTTTCAAACCATTTACAGAATCGTGGCAAAAGAGTTGGCGAGATTTTGAACAATTCTCATTGAATGTCGTGCACGAGTATACATAAATTTTTTTTTTATGTTATAAATGATAAATTTTTGCATTGTTTAGATTGGCTACGACAGCCATGTACGAACGTCATCGACGAATGGGCTCAGCAATATTCAAAGTGGCAAACCGTAAGGAACTTTTCTTATATTTTATGAGAACACGTAGAATACATTATTCGAAAAATGATTGTTATTTTATTGAAGTTGCTGGTCTAACAAGAGTTTCCTTTCGAAATTGCTGCATCACTGGAAAAAAAACATGCATGAGTAGGATGCTTATTGAATACGATTATTCATAATAAATAGAAGAATATTTTTCTACAATCGGAGGCGTAGGCAAAAAAAATTATTGGAAGGAATTTTTCAAAAAATATTATATATTTTCTAGGGAATTTTACAATGTTTGATCTTTGACGATCTACACGGAGAGAAGTTGTTGGTTACAGCAACTATTGATATAGTAAAATATGAGCCTACCAAAGTTTTGGGTAGTACAACCAAAACTTTAGGCATGATAACCAAATAATTGGTTATTACAACCTAGGTATCAGTCATGAAAATTGAGCATTAGTTGCTATTACACAAGTTTTGGTTCTCAAAAGCAAAGTTTTGGTTGTAGTAATCAAAACTTTGGTGGGTCCATATTTTACTAAATCAATGGTTGCTGTAATCAAATCTTTTTTCTTCGTGTACAATTTTTCGAATTTAGCATTTGGAAGTTATGCAATTTTTATAGTCCGATATATAATAGTTATTTTTATGCATTATAATTTTTATGATTTCTCGATCCTTTGGATCCAAGAAAATGAAGAATTCTTATTTCATTTCTTGTTTCAAGTTTTCAGCCTTTTATTGGGCCCTCATCAGGAAACTATATTTACTTTGAAATCGTTTTTAAATTAATAAAACTACTTACTGTTCCATTTTCTCTTTTTTATCTGATAAAGAATTGCACTTTACGAATTTACAGAGATTATATGAGATGTTAAAAAGAAAAATAATAATTATCCTATAGAATTGAATGATAAAAATGTTGAAATGAGAATGAAAAAGATTATATTGGTTGACTTTAAGAATACGGATCATGGAAAACGAGAAAAAATGAACAATCAGTAGTTTTATTAATTAAAAAATTATTTTAATGTTAATGTAGTTTCCTGATGAGGGCCCAATAAAAGACCGAAAGCTTGAAACAAGAAACGAATAATGAGTTTTTTATTTTTTCGGCTCCAAAGGATCGAGAAATTATGAAGAATATGAAGAATACAAATGAAGCGTTATCCAATAAATTTTATGCAATATTTTTCAAAATTAGTATTTTCGTTGTTCATTATCATGACGTTATTTTCATTTTTATAATCAATGATAATTAATTTCATCCCAACTTCGGGAAGAGTTTGAACCTTCCAAATCTTACTCTGCCTCCTGCCTCCAATATTTGTGAACTACAAACAATTAATCTCGATACTGGAATAATCTAATGTAATTTTTATTATTGAAGATCTTTTGGAGCTAAATAAAAGTGAATAACTCATTTTCTTTTTTCAAGCTTCCAGCCTCTTTATTGGGCCTTCTTCAGGAAATAATATCCGAATGACGCATTACTTCTTTGATGTAAGTAAATGTGGTCGGTTTATTTCATTAAAAAACTTCGAATCACAACAATATGTCAAACGACATCGTCAATTTTTCTCATTTTTTTTTAACTTTTGTATAAAATATAAAATTCATAAACAGTAAATAAATAAAAAAAAATGATAATGAAAAAATATGAAATTTTATATAAAATGAGAAAAATTGACGATGTCGTTCAACATACTATTGTAATTCGAAGTTTTTTAATGAAATAAACTGACCTGATTTATTTACATCAAAGAAGTGGAGATGCGTCATTCGGAGATTATTTCCTGAAAAGGGCTAAATAAAGAGGCTGGAAGCTTGAAAAAATAAAATGAGTTGTTCATTTGTATTTAGCTTTAAAAGATCGTAAGCCATGGAAATTATAGACCATAATCTAATGTAATTCCTTTCTTAATTAACTAATCTAATGTAATTCCGAAAACTATAGATTAAATTTTCGCAGGGCCTACTCCTTCTACGTGAATAACGAGGGGCAGTTGCTGCCGGCGCCGTTCCCGACGGACGCGCTGATAGGTGCTGGTATACCCCGGCACGCTCGACAAATAAACACCCTGACGCACGGAGAAGTGGTGTGCGCGGTGACGATCTCGAACCCCACGAAGCACGTGTACACGGGCGGGAAGGGTTGCGTCAAGGTCTGGGACATCGGCCAGGGCGTGAGCGGCTCGTTGAAGCCGGTGTCCCAGCTGGACTGCCTACAGCGCGACAACTACATCCGCTCGGTGAAGCTCCTGCCCGACGGCAGGACGCTCATCGTCGGCGGCGAGGCCAGCCAGCTCAGCATCTGGGACCTCGCGAGCCCCACGCCCCGCATCAAGGCCGAGCTCACATCCTCCGCCCCCGCCTGCTACGCCCTCGCCATCTCGCCAGACTCCAAGGTCTGCTTCAGCTGCTGCAGCGACGGCAACATCACCGTCTGGGACCTACACAACCAGACCCTCGTCAGGCAGTTTCAGGTACCCCCTCGAAAAAGTTCGTCAAGACGAGCCGTCATGACGACTTGATCATTTTCCACCTGAGTATCGAATAATACAGTCTAGAGATTTAAAATATAAACAAATTTGCAAAAATTAACGATTTTTAAAGTGACGGCCCGTCTGACGATATAAATCTAAAATAATATCCTTCAAGATTTATATATATTTAATTTAACATTTAACATTTTTCGCATCTTTCCAGTACTTGCACCATATAAGGATTTTCCCATATTGTAATGGATTTCTATAAAGATCTCTAACATTTGATGTTCAAAGATTCAAGGTTTCAAAACTTTTGTAGTATTTTGATGATTTTTTTTAAATCAAACTCAGTATTTTTTATATAATTTTCTACTATTTCAGGGCCACACGGACGGCGCGTCGTGCATCGACATTTCGGCGGATGGCTCGAAACTGTGGACCGGGGGTCTGGACAACACAGTGCGCTCGTGGGACCTGAGAGAAGGCCGCCAGCTCCAGCAACACGACTTCACGTCGCAGATCTTTTCTCTGGGATATTGCCCCACGGGCGAGTGGCTCGCCGTGGGCATGGAGAACTCCAACGTCGAGGTGCTCCACGCAAGCAAGCCAGACAAGTACCAACTGCACCTCCACGAATCCTGCGTCCTTTCCCTCAGGTTCGCAAGCTGCGGAAAGTGGTTCGTCTCCACTGGCAAGGACAACATCCTCAACGCCTGGCGCACGCCATACGGAGCGTCCATATTCCAGGTATTCCCTTTTTTTCATCAAAATTACACACTCGTCATTATTGTAATGGTTCTGATTTTGTGTTTCAGTCAAAGGAATCTTCTTCGGTGCTGAGCTGCGACATTTCCACCGACGACAAATTCATCGTGACTGGTTCAGGCGACAAAAAAGCCACGGTCTACGAAGTGATCTATTAAGGACCAACGACTCATCGCCTGGTCTTTGTATTATAAGAAAGTGTTAATAAAAGAGACTATCAAGTGACGGCGAAGACAAAAAACGTGTTTCACATGGGTGACACGCGCAATTACGTACATTGTACAAGATTTTGTAATTGTGTCAAGTTGTACTGTGCAAAGTTCAATTTTCTGTAAATTCATTGGCGCATCATTAAAAGACAGAGTAGCAAGATGATAAAAAAATGTTTTTTTAATGCCCTGGAAAGTAATGGAGCTGAAATAAACGTGCCATCAGACTTTTGGTAATGTCTATGTATTTACATTTACGCATTCTTCCGTGTGTACAAGATCATTAAAAATATTCAATGCTCATATTCGCAACGTGATGACCTATGTATTTACAGTTCATGGATTTTTCCCTTGATTTGAAAGTAATGTCTCTGTTCACTTTAGTCTGGAGGATTCATAAATGTCATCTGCGTGAATTCTTGACAAATTTTGACGCGGCACGAAGAAAACCCCTGGGCAGCCGTTCCCTGTTTTTACAGGAGACAAAAGTGTTGACGAGCTGATCGGACTTTTCGATATTTCTCTATCTTTTTTTTCACGCATATTGACGCATACTACGAAAACTGGTATTCGTGTATGGATAGGTGATGAAAGAGAGAGATTCAAGTGAAAGTCCAAATACCAATATTAAAAGTTTTATCACTGGTCAATTATTATTGATAGAACTTTTTTAACAACATAAAACGTTCATAATCTAAAAATCGATTTTTTACTGCTCAAGGTTTTTTTTTACGTGCCACGTCACAAATTGATTTCGCCATTCCCTGAAGGATTCGAGAAGTCATCAGTCATGATAACTCCAATATTTACAAATCTTAAACTCCATTTTATTAGAAGGTAACACTCAATCACATCAATGTGTTTCTTCAAAACTCTACAATTTTTCACATTTTCCAAACCCTTTTAAAGAGTCTGAAATACTATGTATCATTGTTCGGAAAAACATAATTCATTAGATAAATTTCAAATTCTATTTGTACCACTGGAATTACATCCTTTTGATTGAATGTGAAGCAATATTCCTTAACTTTTTGATTTTTCATTTATTTGGAATATATTGTACATCAAATACATTTATTATAAGGAACCAAATAAAACAATAAATACGAAGAATTTCAATTTACTGTGTGATTATGCGTTACCTTACAATCAACAAATTCAATCAATCATCAAATTTTCCCAAAATCCATCAAGGAATCCAGACATCCAGCTATTAATCGAAAACGCGAGAAACGAACCGGAAAATAAAAACAACATCGAATTCACTTGAAAATTCAGAAACCAGGAATAAAATCATAATCTACTTCCTCTTTAGAAACTAAAATAATCAATGCAACAATCGCAGATGCCGCAGCAAAAAATGATTTTCAGTCAATCCCAGGAAAATCAAACACAAAAAAATTCGTCTGTCAACATTTCTGTCAATACGTAAACCTTTTATCATTTTAAATATCAATCATATAATTTGATACGTTAAACAAAACTCCATTAAAATGGATATAATTTCATCCCGACTGAAAATAAATTTCGACTGCAGTGCACGTGCGCGTTCGATCATTACACTATTTTTCTCCAGGCAAACTCAACAAAGAATACGGCCAAAAAGTAGCTCCAAAGAAAAAAAAATTATCACGGGGTTTAAAATTTCGGCGTCATCGGTACAAAAGCATGTTCTCTCTCTTTGTCATATTTACAATCCTTATAATCATGTGCTTTCGTATTTCCCGAAATAGTAAAGTTTCCTTTATCTTTTTTTTTTTTTTTTTCTTGTTTTTCGTATTTCGTACAAAACTAAGCCGACGTATTTACAAGGAAAGAAGGAACGTTGCGACGAAATAAAAGTAAGAGAAACCGCAGATGGAATTTTGTCGATGACTCGGAATTCACTGTTCGTCTTATGTACAGAATTGGCTACTTTCGCGCTTTACTCTTCAACAGCTCGAGTGTAAACAACAATTTGGAACAATCTTCCCATGATTTCATTTATTTTCAAGAGCTTCACAGCCGAGCTGCCGGCGTAATTTTACATACGTTAATTGTAAGTATATTATCTCAGTGTCTTTAAGGCTAACGTAATTCTTCGCGTGCACTTGGGATGAATTTTGCGACTTTTCAAGACGCCGAGTGGTCAGTCGCTGTCTGAGCCAACGGGGTTTATCTTTTTTCTCTTCTTCGCTTGCTTTGGTTTAACAATCTCTTCCTCCTGAAAAATGCAAAAAAAACATATTATTTAATATATATTTTAATTTGAATATATGCACTGATGGGTTTAGTAAACAAATTGGCACTGTGATTTCAAATAAACAGAATGATCGAGTAAATTGAGATTTTTATCTTTGAAAAAATATCTCACCTCGCTGCTTTGCTCGCTGCTCTCGGAATTCTTCTCTCTGACCCTTTTACTGAACCTTTCCTTCGAGCTGACCGCAGCTTTTCTAGGCCCTTTCACATTCGAGGACGCGTGCTTCCTGCTGGAATCCCTCGGCGGTGGCACGTCGTTCTCCTCGTTCACCTCTGCCAGCGCGAACAAATCCCCATAATTTTTCCTCAGCGTATCGCTGCTTGCGGCTTGCGCCTGCTGTAGCGCCCTCTGCATAACGTCCGTATTATAAATCCGTAGCTCCGCATCACTCACGCAGTGTTGCCGCAACTGGTCCAAGTGACTCAGAACGAGCTCACCGCTCGGCATACCGCTCTGGTTGTTCTTCGTGACCTTCCGATTATTCCTTTTCATGGGACTGGGCGCTGTGTACCGCGAGCTCAGCAAATTCGCCAACAACTCGCCCAACTTGTCCTCGTACTCGCGACACCAGAAACGCAGCACCGCAACAACGAACAAATCCCCGCTCGAGGCTTGCCTTAAAAGTAGCTGCCGAAGGAGCTCCGGACTCGGTCTAAAAGAGAATTTTCATTTTAAATTTCACATTTTCAGATATTTCGATGGGTCCCTCAAAATTCATTGTGTTTCTCGGGGCTAGCATTCATCGTATCCCATTGTATCTATTCATCGTATCTTAAAAATCACAGTTTCCAAAAAATCATGTAAAGTTTCCGTCACTCAATAAACAATGATAGATTGAAAACAATATGTGACACATGTTTTGAATCACATATTATTTATTTTAATGAATTAATTTTATGAATTCTGTGATACGATGTAATTTTGAAGTGTCTTTTTATTAATTATGACACTGTTTATAACAACGAACGATATGATTAGTTGTGTCTTTTTGAGTTTTGTAGAAGAGAGAAGTGAGTGAATGAATTTCTTTTTTTTTTCATGTTATTCGTCATTCGTTTTGATTTATTTGAAAATCGTAATTACAGGTTTACAAGTCCCGTTTTCTATTGTATTATTATCGACTGTTAGTTTGTCGGAATAATGGTGTTTAAATTCAATTGATGTAAGGATTTTATGTTCTATTTTATATTTAATTGCGATAAGCGGAAAGATTGTTAAATTGATATTTATGTAACTCATGATTGCAGTTCTTGAAAATGATCCTACATTAGGGATCGAAACGTCGAAAGAAACAAATAACATAAAATTTGACTGGAGCATCAAATATAGTTATTGATAAAAGAACATATTGTTTATACTTTTAAGATATTATGTTTAGACTCATTTTTTTGTGAATTTAAAAAGAATAATAAATATTATTTTTTTATCCAATTTATCTGGCAACGCTCTGTATTGTGTAATTTTAGTAAACTTCTATATCTTCTTTTCGTTCACTCAGAGCTATAAGGAAGATGGAATCCAGGCCAAATTTCTTTTTATCTTTTCTATTTATTAATTCTTTCCGAGCTTTCGACCCAAAACTCTTTCAAAGTGATAACGACCATTGTATTGTCACATGTTAAAAATCTATCTTTCTAAATTGAAATTCATCATAAGTCACTGAAATAATGACCCGATGGCTCAACGGTCTGTATCACACTCAGTGTATACACTGTATACTATATACTGTATCACACTCACTGTATCACAACGGTCTGTATCACACTTGGTGTGATACAGACCGTTGAGCCATCGGGTCATTATTTCAGTGACTTATGACGTATTTCAACTTAAAAAGATAGATTTTTAACATGTGACAATACAGTGGTCGTTATCACATTGAAAGAAGCCATTCCCTGAAGAGGATCTAAGTTTTGGGTCGAAAGCTCGGAAAGAATTAATAAATAGAAAAGATAAAAAGAAATTTGGCTTGGATTCCATCTTCCTTATAGCTCTGAGTGAACGAAAAGAAGATATAGAAGTTTACTAAAATTATTTTTTTATATAAAGCAAGAAAGACGAAAATTGCACAACATTAAAATATTTGTCTATAAAAAAATTCGCGCCTAAAACAAATTATTTTTCTTGCACCAGCATTGAAAAATAAAGATTTTCACAATAATTTTTTTAATTCAAAAATACGAAAGCTATAAACTGAATTATGAAACATTAATTCATTCTTTCGAAAAATATTTTTTAAATAAAATTTTTCAAATATCTACCCTTCTGTGTTGAAAAGTTACTGTCTATAATAATTTTTGGAGTTATTACTCATAAAATAATTATTTAAAAAATTATAATATTAATATCACTATCAATTTTTTTTAATAAACTTTCTCTCGAAAGAATTAAATGATAATTGCTCATTAAATTCGTTCCCAGAGTCATCACTGGCATAATTTTCATATTATAATAAATAAAATTTGCCTTTCATGGTTTTTAAAGCCGTCTGTTGAATATTTTTCATCAATAATATTGATTATCCAGAATTGATACGCTCCGTAAATTTTAAAAAAAACTTCTTTCTCAATTTCGATCCTCGAAGCAAATTTTCTTGTATGAAAAAATAAACTATTATGCTGAACGATGTAGTTTATTATTGTACAAGCTTTCGGTCACCAAATTATGACCCTCTTCAGGTAACACCATTATATCCAGCATCATCAATTTACAACAACAAAAAATCTCCAGACAACAAAATCACATCAGTCAACTGTTTCTGATATAATCAAGGGTGAGAGTCAATTACATCATTTTAGATATACATAATTCAAAAAAATTATGACGTCACGTTTCCGAAAAATTACATTTGAAATTGAAAGATTGTGGAAAGGTGATTGAAAATAAGATGTTACACATGTTTAAAATCACATGTTATTTATATTTTAAAAATATTATCTTTAGACTCATTTTCTTGTGAATTTCAACAGAATAATAAATGTTTTTTGTTATATAAAGCAAGAAAGACGAAAATTGCACGAAATTAAAACATCTATCCATAAAAAAATTTGCGCGTAAAACAAATTATTTTTCTTTCACCAGCGTTGAAAAATGAAAATATTATTGTGGATTCCTAAAAAATATACTACAATAAATTATCTTCACAATAATGTTTTATTTAAAAATATGAAAGCTGTAAACTGAATTATGAAAAATTCATTCATTCCTTCAAAAAATATTTTTGACATCAAATTTTTTAATATCTACCCTTCTGTCTTGAAAACTTACTGTTTATAGTAATTATGGGAGTTATTACTCATAAAATAATTATTTGAATAATAATAATATTAGTGTCATTATCAATGTTTCTCAATAAACTTTGTCTCCAAATAATAATATGATAATTATTCATAAGATTCGTTCCCAGTGTCATCATTGACATATTTTTCATACTGCAATAAATAAAATCTGCTTTTTATGGTTTCCAGAGCCGTCTTTTGCATATTTTTCATCAATAATATTGTATATTATAGTTTAATACATTTCTTTTGTTTAAATAATAAACATTAACTAACTATTGTTGTAAAACACATTTTTGCAAGACGCATATGCTTTTCATGGTTTCGAAAGTCATCTTTTGCATATTTTACATCAGAATAATAAAATTTATTTATTTAAATAATGAACTTTAACTAATTATTATAGCAAAAAAAAATTTTCCAAGACGCATATGCTTTTCATGATTTTGAAAGTCATCTTTTGCATATTTTGCATCAGAATAGTAAAATTTATTTATTTATTTAATAAACTTCAACTAATTATTGTTGCAAAAAAAAATTTTTCATGACGCATTTGCTTTTCATGGTTCCGAAAGTCATCTTTTGCATATTTTGCATCAGAATAGTAAAATTCATTTATTGAAATAATAAACTTTACCTAATTATTGTTTCAATAATAATATAATTACTTATATGGTTCATTTATTCAATATTTGAGTATAAAAATATTGTTGATTGATAATAATAATATTATTTGATAGATTAGATCTTATTTAATCTTCCTTATATTAAAAATAATGTCTTGTCCCTTTCATTCAGAAATTTTTTAAACATATTATATTTCTACTGCAGAACATTGGAAATGAATTAATTATTTACATACTGAACTTAAAACTTGAGATAGTCAAAATGAGGTATCATTTTCTATATGTAAAACAATAAAAAATCCTTTCCAAAACTTCCCAAACAATCATTACTTCGAGTTCGAAAACGTATCGATTTGTTTTTTCAATTTTAAAAGATAAAAGTTGAAAATTGGTTTCCAAATCTTTAGTTGAACATTCTTGAGGGTCTAAAAAAACCAATAATGACTTTTATGGAAAATGTCAAAAATTTGAGTTATGATAAAATGTTTCAGCTCTGCCAAAGATACAATAAAATGTTTGGAAGCGCCTCAGAGATACGATGAACTTCGAGGGACCCATCGATTTCAACATTGCGAGTCATAAAATCAAACATGTGCCTAAAATTCTAAACGTTTAAAAATTTGTTTTCATCATGAAATGCGCTAGGTCGATTCGTTGCCTTACTTTTCCTGTTTGATCATGAACAATATCGAAGTTAGGGGCTCGGCGTGGTTGCGAAAGTTCAATTTTGGCAGGATCGGGAGCATATACTCGATGGGAAAACTATGGGCGACGACCAGCTGCCAGAAGCAATATTGCTCAAAGGTATCCCAGTTGAGAGTCGTCGTGACGAGCGACGAGAACGACTCTTTTTTCAACATCTTCAGACGACCTTGCATGATCACGCACACCAGATCCTGCAATTGGCTCGAGTCAACCGTTGACACGACCAAATGCAGCAGCTGCGAGTTGTTAACCGCGATGTTGGGAAACTCGGTGAAAACGTCAGGTACGAGGTAGCAAAGCATGTACACATTGTCATCTTGGCATAACTGTAATTATTATTTATTTAAATTATTATCATCATTATTACATGGAAAAAACAATATGGCTGTCACAACCTCATAAATAGTTAAATTTGCCCCAACTATTTCACTTTTAACCACATTAAAAGTTACTACAAGCTTTACAAAAATTGCGGTAACTTTTAATGTTGTTGCACTAACCACAAATGAGGTTGTCTAGACCATAAAAATAGTTGGAGAAAATGTTACTATTTATGAGGTTGTGACAACCATATTGTTTTTTCCGTGTATGGTAACTGCAGAATTGCTGAGTTGAGTGTTTTTTAGGATATCAAAGGATATTAAATTGCGTTATTGACTAAGAAAACACTGGAGTCAGGTAAAAATTTATTAGTATAACATTAATTCTCTTAAAATCACAGTCCTATGAATTTTTTAATTCAAAAATTGAAATCATTATAGTCAGAGAAATTTTTGTTTATGTTATGATATAATTCAGTATCTCAAGCTATAGTTCTTTGCTTAGTTTTTATACTTAAAAAAAATATTACGTTAATTAATTCATGTCACGATGTTTTTGTTACTTGTTCCTAGGATTTGAATTTTTTTATTTTATTATTTCTACGTTAAGGACCTGGAAATATGAAATAAGAATTTTTTATAAAATATTCGAAAAGAAATAAAACGAATATTTGAAAAATATACAAATCAAAATTGTGATACAAGTTCATATTTAAGAAATTGGTCCAGTTAAAAATCTCAGTTTACAAATACACTCGAAATCGGTAAAAATTGAATTATTCAGAAATTCATAAATGAAAATTACAAATAAACCCGTCCAATAACTAAAACTATTGATGAATTCGAAAACTTCAAAGCACTTTCTCCATTTCCAGCCAAGGGTATTTTAAAGTTATTAAAAAGATAATTACCTTCAGATCAGCTAACAAACACTGCTCCAACTTCTTGTCTCGTTGAGAACAAAAGTCTTTGTAAACTGACGCTTTTACTTCGTTCATTGAGCGGCTAAAAAATAAGAAAAAACACAGTTTGGCAATATATTTTTTACTTTACTTAAGGGGGTCACCTCATGTAAATCGAAAAAAAAGGTGGTTTTTTGGGAATTTTTTTTAATGACACGGAATTATTATATATTGTTTATTCGAAAGGTATATTTGAGACAACTTTTAAGCAATATTAAAAAAAAAAAAAAAAAACTTGAAAAAGTTCAAAAATGGCGGAGTAATCAGAAGTCTAGTAGAGCATGTCGCTGATGAATCAGTCCCATTGTGTACGCGATAG
>JAPYZL010096339.1:0-11143 GCA_030522825.1 Platygaster orseoliae
CTCAACTTTCTGCAGCTCGTTCTTGCGCTGGGAATTTTCCATCTGTATTTTGCTCAGTAGCTTTAAGCGTCTGACTTTTGCTTTAAGCCCGTCAATTCAAATCCAGCCTCGTTTTTCTTTTAATTGGAGTCAGCGAAAGGCCAAAAAATCATTTCTAAAAGAGTTATTCCTCTTTGTCAAGATTAGATCTGACGATAAAAACAATTGTTCTGGATCTACTGACGTCTCGTTAAGATAAAGATCAATTTGGAAGATACATATTTTCGTTCGTGATTGTGGGAGGTTTAGATTTTACTGTTTCGTTGCGTTCTATTTTCAAGGCAACATTTTCGTTTTGTGATTCATGATTCGTGGCTTTTAAGCCGTCCGTAAACCGGAAGTCAAGTTCTTTCACTAAAACGTGAGCAGAATTACAATAATATTTATCCTAAAAGTTAACAGCACGTTTGTGTTGAGGAAAAAAAGTTTTTTATTGGTTTACGTGTGTGAAATGAGCGAGTTGTTCCCAACAATTGACAAGTTGTTGAAAAAATCATGATTATTCTGTGTAAATGCTCTGGAAAATCAGATTTTTAATTTTTTTATGCTCAAATGAGCTTATCGTTTATTCACCCAGAAATTCATTTGCCATTACATAATGTTGCATGTGCGATGAATTTTTCGTTCAACCTCGCATCTTATGCAACGTCATGATAGATCGTAACTCTAAAATGATTGACGAGAGAAATATGGAAATACATCAAAACGCATTTGTGTTTCGAATTTGATCAAATTATTTTCTCTGGCAAAACACAAGTACTTTTAAGTTGAAATTAATGTTTAAATTTCAAAAATTTGTGCATTCACTGAACTTTCCACGCGGTTTTCGAATATTTTCGTTGGCTCGAGATCGGTCGCTATTATTGCCATCGTGAATAAACACGTTATTTTTCTTTCGGCGACTTTTATCGTGATGCTTTTTGTTTACGCGAGGTTGTTTGCGTCCTTTTTCCATAATCACCGATAAACACGTTCCCCGCGGACAAACTTATTGCAGCGCATTGACCAAAATTAACTTTTTGCACTCGTGACCGACCTTTCGCAATGATTAGGCTTTACAATTGCAAATGAATTTTTTCCACAATCGAACAATAAACATGGTTTTTTTCGAGCTTTTAGCGATGCGTTGCATTCTCGTTTTTTGCGAGCGATGAAAAAGTTTCGAGTGGTTAACAATGTTTTCAGTTTCGATGTTACGAAAACTAACGGGTGTTTTTTTAATATTGTTTGGATGATTTTGAGACATTTTTGGGGAAAAAGAAGTTATTTTGATTTTTAATTACAGATTAATTAATTAATTTTAATTACACATTTTTAATTAACAGATTAACAGTTTATTTCTGAATTTCATATCATCCATATTGATTTTTGAGTTTGGAAAGTTGATTTTTAAGTTTCTCCTCCCAAATTTATGTTAGAATGTAACACATTTTTATAGAGTTTCTAGTATAAGAAAAAGTGGCTTTGAAAAAATTTGTTCTTAGTTCAAAAATTTCAGATTTAGATTTTAATTACAGTATCATTCAGTAGATGTGGGAAACTTTGAGCAGGTACGTGATGAAATAAGCAAGGGGTCTTGATAAATCAGCGAATTAGCATTTCCTGAATTGCAGCAAAAATCAGTTAAAGTTTGATCTGCAAATTTTACAGTGAAAAGCGTTTTTTTCATTTCCGAAAATTTTTTGGTGATTGAAATATTCCAGAATAATCGAAAAAATATCAATTCTCGAAAATTCCCTTTCAAATTCGTATTTCTAGTTCTTGAACTTATAGCATAGATTTTAAAAATCTCGGATTTTGAGTAGAAAAAAATTAAATTATTATTTAATAAATATTGTCGACTTGGAGAAAATATGTGATAATCTGCAAATCAGGTAAAGAAATCAAAAATTTTTTATTGATTTCAAAAAATTTTGCAGTATTTAGATTTGTTTTAAAAAATATTTCAAATCGGTATTTCTAAATCTCTGAAAATTTTGTTTACCATGAATAAAGTAACAAAAATATTGTTTGCATTCAAGATAAAAAAAACTCTGATTATTCATGAAACTTTCTGATCAGAAAACCATCATAATCCGTGACATAATTTTTCTTGAAATTCAGGTATAAAGATTTTTTCTGGTCTTCGTAATATTTGTCGTTGAATATCGATAAAGCTACGAAATAACGTATGCAACAATAAAAAAACACTCATTCTCATGAATAAGTTATTTGTCCTCCCCAAAAATACCAGTTGTATAGAAAAAATCGAATAAACATGCCGTAAAAACCAATATTTTGCTGATGCAACAAAGTTGCGATCCATAAAACCTGTTTTTTGCGCTCGAAAGCAGATAAACTCAAGAAAACTATTACATAGGTTTGACACAATTTCACCAATGAATTCAAAACAGCACTTTGTTAGCTTGAACATCACAAAAAAAAAGATGATCAAAGACAATATTTTATTACTAACGTGTTTGCTGCACTTTTTTACGAATATTTATGAACCAATTGACCCTGAAATGTTTGCACAAGTTTTTTAATTCACAATAATTATTCTTTATCTCGATATTGCGTTTTTTATTTGGACTGAAATTATGAAATTTCAGTTGATTGAAAATATTTGTCTTTATTACCTACATTGTTTTATCACGTATGATTTCGAATGGATTCAACGAAATTAAAGTCAAACATTAATAAAGAAAAACATTAAAAACGTCTGTTGAATAACGTCAGAGAACTGTAAATATTTTTCAGAATTTTTGCATTTGCAAACATAAGTAGAAATATGGTAATTTTCAGAGCGTTTCATGAACTTGGGCATTTCAGTAGTTTTTGATTTACTTTCGAAATATTTTCCAAGACAAAAAATATTAGTAGACACATTTGAATTTAATGAAATATTCACGTCAACTAGAAATTTGTTCAAATAATTTTATTCTCATGAAAGAAATCGCGATAAGGAAAGGCCGAAAAAATTCCATGGTCGCGGGAAATGACGAGAAAGCGCGGTGACATTCCAGAGAAAATGTTTGATGACGCATGAGGAAATTTTCGCACGCAGCATTGAATCGATTTATTTATCATTCCATAATCCTTCCATATTTCCTGGTTTTTTCTGTGCTTTCTGAATCAGGTACTACTCTCTCAGTATTTTCACACATAAATATATTTTTGGTATAATAAATCTATACAAGAAAATTTCAAGAAATTTTAAAAAACTGTACATGTATAAATTTTTTGGAATATTCGGGATCGAAAATTGAACAAAAAGATAGCAATAAATAATGCATGAAGGAGGTAGTTTGCACGAGAGACGAAACCACACGTGACCGTTTGCACAATTGCATAATTGACGAGGCACAATCTTCGACACAACTTTTGCATTAGGAATTTTCTTCATGCAAATTTTTCCGCCTCATTTTCCAATGCGGCAATCATGCAAATGGGCCCGATTTGAATAACTTTTCAATGTATGTACTTCGCGATACGTGTGTTTATATCGATGAAAAATGGCTGTGCCGAAGATTCGCAGAAATATTGGGGAAAAAAAATTTACGTTTCACCAGGTTTTTCCGACGCGTAGTGGCAGAAATGAAAAAGGAGCGAAATCGCGCGGTACGTTGACCGGATGTACATCGCGATTTTCTCCACATACCGTGTAGACTGGGTCGAATTCGGGATTCTCTAGGAGTTTTTCGCTTGGACCGTTAATATTCGATATAATAATAAAATAAATAAAAAATAGTATATTTCTCAACTAGTGTGGAAAAGTTTTTTTTTAATAATCTGAGAGTTGTAATCAGATGAGTTAAAAAAATTGTTGCACACTAGTCAAAGACTTTATTTTTTATGAAAAAAAGCAGTTATGTTTTTTTTGCACTATGTATACATACTGTGATGTGACACAAGAGGGGTGGGGGGGGGGACACTTGAAAACTGTGACATAATTCATGGAAGCTCCCTGACAAGAAAATTTTCGAATGATTGTGTATGGGCGTTGATATGAGCCCACGTAGTGGCATAGTTGGCCTGATCTGGAGTCAGGACACGTGAATAGCGCCGGAAATGCGCAATAGGCCTCGGTACCGGGATTCCAAGGGGGTGAAACAAATGCCATCGGGAGCGCAATTATGGTAGCAGGCCAAGAGAGATGGCCGGTAATCGGTGGACGTTCGACAGCGCTAAGTACTGAGACCACACATGAATAACAAGCGGCGTTTACGCGTCGTCGTTACCCGAATAATACACTCCTCGACATACGCGAAATTGCGCTCGTCCCGACGCGCTTAATCGGTAATCGATACGAAATGAATTTTTCAAGAGCAAGGAAGTTTGCCCGAAGGTGAAATCAAACACCAGAATTTTGAAGCTTTCGCACGTCGTGATTTAGTACAAAGTTACAAACAAGCATGCACGAACGTTTCCTAGAATTTGAAAGTGTTGGAAATTCGTAACTTCCGTGAATTTTGAACATGCAAGGAAATTTTATGGCTTTGGATCTCAACGTGCTCGGTTTTTGTTTGAATTATGAGAGAAATTTCAAAAAACACTTCTTATATTTTGTTTATTGTATATTTGATTAATTAATTACTAATACCACTGTGCAACAAAATTTAAGTTTAAAAAAGTTGATGAGCTCCCATTAGCAAAAATCAATAGTACATGGCTCCAAACGCATATATGTCGGAGCATTTTCAAAAGTTAGCTTTTGTTTACGAGTAATTAATTATTAAAAATTCTAAATTAAAAATCGTAGAACTCGCTCAATTTTCATCCGATTTTAAAAACGAAAAAAGGAAAATCGCTCTTTTAAATTGGGGAACCTATTTCTGCTGAAAAATTTGCGGAAAGTTGCATTTTTTCATTTAAAATATTAAAGTTTATAAGATATTGAAGTTTATACAATTTGTATTGAAGTCATTAATTATTCAATTCGAATTTCTATTCGTTTTTCTATATTCTTTCACTGGGTGTTTTTATTTATGAAATAATTGTTATTTCATTATTAGTTATTATTATTCCCGAAAATGCAACTTTGGGAAAAGTTTTGCGAACTTTCAAAAAAAAAATGCAAAAATTTTTGCAAAAAATTACAAAAAATGCAATTTTCCGCAAATTTTTCAGCAGAAATACCTTCCCCAATTTAAAAGAGTGATTTTCCTTTTTTCGTTTTTAAAATCGGATGAAAATTGAGGGAGTTATACGATTTTTAATTGAGAAGTTTTAATAATTAATTACTCGTAAACAAGAGCTAACTTTTGAAAATGCTCCGACATATTTGCGTTTGAGGCCATGTACTATCGATTTTTGCTAATGAGAGCTCATCAACTTTTTCAAACTTAAATTTTGTTGCACAGTGTACTAGGTAACTGCTTAAAAAATTTTTCATGATTATATTTACAGTGTACGTAATGTTTACAGAAGAGAATGATAAACACAATTGAAAAGGCATACTATTCATCACTAAATAAAAGAAAAAAGTTGAATAAATAATCATTAACTGATTTTACACAATATCAACTAATATGTCTTTTATAAATTGTCATTATTGAAGTTTTTACATCACGGAACGAAATTAATGGACTAAAATGTTACGACGATTGACAAATTTTGAAAAACATGCCTTAAGGGGGTCTCCTTATCCAGAACCAAGAAAAAGGTACTTTTTCTTAATTTTTTTTTTTGAAGCAGAAAATAAAAACGCAGAACAACGATTTTTTGTATATTTTTAGTAACACATCTAAACTTTGAAAACAATTTTTTTTATTAAAAAACAACGGAAAATTTCGGAGTAATCGAAGTTTTTTTGAAACCACATTTTTCAAAATTGCGTGCACGATTAAAAAAAACCATTTAAGCTATAACTGTAAACTTTTTTTTTATTTTTAGATAATTGAAATGCGCATATAGTGAACCTCTAATTTACATAATACAACACTTATTTTCATTATTTATAACGCATTTTCAACAAAAAAAAAGGGCGAAAAATTCTTTTTTTTTTTTTTTTTTTTTTTTTTTTTTTTTTTTTTTTTTTTTTTTTTTTTTTTTTTTTTTTTTTTTTTTTTTTTTTTTTTTTTTTTTTTTTCTCTTCTGATTAAAAAAATATATTATATGTGTGTTTCAAATGAAAATTTTGGATAATATCGTGCACGCAAAATTCACTCGTCCGTGGCGAAACGCTGCGCGAGATGTTCGATTACTCCGAAATTTTTCGTTGTTTTCAAACAAAAAAAATTGTTTTTTAAAGTTTAAATGTGTAACTAAAAATATACGAAAAATCGTTGGCCTGCGTTTTTATTTTCAGCTTCAAAAAAAAATTAGGAAAAAATACCTTTTTTTTCGGTTCTGGATAAGGAGACCCCCTTAAGAAGTTGCAAACGAACCAAAAAATATTTCACAATTGAAAGTACAATGATTGCTTACAATATCTGTATATGCTTCATCATATTACGGTTTTGAGAAATAAAAATTATTTTTTTGAAAAATTTTCATTTTTGCACAGATTTTTGTAGAAGAACTGTTATATAGTTGCAAAATCAAAATTTTGATTTGTTGATTCAAAAACAAGTCAATCAGTAGAATCAGTTAATACCAAGTCTAACAGTGAAATCATATCAATCATATCATATCATATTAATGATTTGTAGTTAATTTGTGGAATCGATCAATGGTAATTCTGTTAGTGATATTTCTGTATAATTTGTATTTAAACAGTGGACTAATAGTAACAAGTTGTTTAATAGCATTTTTTAATAAATTTGTAATTAGTGGAGTAAATTATTAACAACCCTATCAGTAAAATAGAACAATTGTAAGCTTTCCATTGATGCATATTGATAATTTCTAGTAATTCCGTTAAATATGATTGACATGTAAATCAGTAGAATTCACCAATAATTAGTCAGTCAGTAGAATAGGTCAATGTTATCAGTAATGCATATCAATAATACGTAGTCATTCAGTAGAGAATAGTTGATAATAAATCAGTAGAATCTATCAATAATTAGTCAACCGTAGAAGTATTTTAATATCGTGTTCACCAGTAGAATAAATCAATAAAAAGTCTGCGAGTGATGCTTATAAAAAATTATATTCACATCAGTAGAATGTAGATGACTAGTGGATCAGTAGAATTTGTCAAATATTAGTTTATCAGTATAAAATATTATTTCAAAATGAAATTGACTAGGATCGTTTTTTTACAATACCAGAAAAAATCGAGTTTTCGTGGAATACTGAAAATTCAGGAATGCAAAGAATAAAATTTATGGGATTGATCAATGGTTATTCTGTCAGTGATGCATATTAATAACTTTTAGTCATTCAGTGGAGTAAATTAATAACGCGTCAATCAGTAAAATAGAACAATTGTACGTTTTTCATTGATGCATATCAATAATTTTTAGTAATTTAGTCAAATATGAATGACAAGTAAATCAGTAAAATTATTTATATTTTTAGTATTTCAACACAAATTTATCTTTTTTTTTTCCTTATTTTCCTTAGTTATTTCAATCGGATGATTTTTACTTACTGAATGAAAATCGATTGTCTCGAGTTTTTTATCATGAATGTTTTATTTACTTAATCTGAATTTCTTTGAAATTGACATTATGACACTTAATTAATTAATATTTTTAGTATTTAAACACAAAATTATCTTTTTTTTTGTCCTCGTTTTCCTTAGTTATTTCAATTGGATAATTATTACTAACCTAATGAAAATCAGTTTCGAGTTTTGTATTTCATGAATATTTTATCAATTTTATTTGAATTTCTTTGAAATTAACATAATACCATAGAATAATTAATTAAAATTGTTTAGTATTTTAACGCTAATTCATCTTTTTTATTCATTATTTTCATTAGCTATTTCAATTGGGTGATTTTTTGATCATATAAGGTAAATATTATTTGTAATGAAGTTTACCACCATAACTTTTCTATGATAAGAAGATTCAAAGAATTGCCTAAAAATGCACCAAATTCGAATTATTCATGCAAATTCGCTATTCATTTCTATAACTAAAAAACTTAAGATTTTAAAAATTCTTTGTTAAAACTATCTACAACACAATCTTTTTATATCCTAAATGTTTATTTATCAATATAATAAAAATCAATAAATATCAATAAAATAAATGATCCATTTAATAAATATCAATCAAATAATATCAATAAAAATATAATCAATAGTATGTAGTCATTCAGTAGAGAATACTAATTGAAAATAAATCAGTAGAATTTTTAAATTATTAGTTTACTACACGGAAAAAACAATGTGGTTGTCACGACCTCATAAATAGTAACATTTGCCCCAACTATTTTCATGGTATAGACAACCTCATTTGTGGTTAGTGCAACAACATAAAAAGTTACTGCAATTTTTGTGAAGCTTGTAGTAACTTTTCATGTGGTTGCACCAACCACAAGTGAGGTTTTCCGCACCATGAAAATAGTTGGGGCAAATGTTACTATTCATGAGGTTGTGACAACCATATCGTTTTTTCCGTGTAGTGGGGCTACGCCCCCCTGCGCGCTTTGCGCGCCAACCCCCATTAGGTTTTATTTTAAGGTATAAATAAACTGAATTGATAATTAAAAGTATGAAAATTCTTGTTTAAAAGAATTATAAGACCGTTTCCTCTTAAAAACATTACGTAAATAAACCTCTTTGGAACCTAGATATACAACATACAGGGTGTTTCTCTTGAAAGTGGTCATTAGACATGGGTTGGTATACCTGAGTCTATTCTGTGAACATTGTCTCAAGTATACCAACCCATATCTAGTGACCACTTTCAAGAAAAACACTCTGTATAGGACCCACTTTGCAGTGGAACCTCGATATAAGAAATATAGGTCCCACAATACACTGGAACTCCAATATAGTACATATCGTGCGAGCTTTACACTGGAACCCTGCTATAGGACATATAGAGCTCACTTCACACTGGAACCCCGATACAGGACATATAGGTCCCACTTTACACTGGAACCCCAACATAGTAGATATAGGGCAAGCTCAACACTGGAACCTCGATACGGGACATGTAGGTACAACTTTACAGTGCAACCCCGATATAGGACATATAGGGCTCACTTCACACTGGAACCTGGATATAGGGAATGCAGGTCCCAATTTACACTGGAACCCCAATATTGTACATATAGAGCAAGCTTGACACTGGAACCCCGATACAGGACATGTAGGTACAACTTTACACTGTAACCCCGATATAGGACATATGGGGCCAACTTCAGACTGGAACCTAGATATATTACATATATGGCCAACTTCAGACTGGAACCTAGATACAGGAAATATATGGCCAACTTTAGACTGGAACCTAGGTACAGGATATATATGGTCAACTTCAGACTGGAACATAGATACAGGGCATATATGGCCAACTTCAGACTGGAACCTAAATCCACCCGCTTAAAAAATACCCGCAGTGGCGAGGAAGTTTTTTTATAAGATAGAGAGATAAGTATAAAATAACATTTAAAAATGAAATAACCTTGAATCGTTTTTTTTACAATACAAGAAAAAACCGAGTTTTCGTGAAATTTCACATTGTAGTGTAGTTACTAAAAATTCAGAAATGCAAAGAATACAAAAAGAGGGAGCGAGTAGAATACAAGTAATGTTAATTCAGCAAAGAAACTATTTTTGGTATTCAAGGTGAATACATTTTCGACAAGTTTTTAATTGTAAGAGAACTTGTGTCTACTGAAAATAAAAACCAACTCGTTTGCTTCTGTTTTACGGCAAAGTTACGTTGATGACCCCGAATTTTCACGCCCGCTTGCGTTATCGGCCGATCACAAGGTTGAACTTCAACCTTGCCTCAATCGAAACAAACAACTTTTACCACTCTCGATCTCTAATTTCATGGAAAAACATTTCGTCGAGTGCGGAATGGAACAACTACATAAAATCACTATAAAAATGCCGTAATTACAGAAAAAGAAATCATCTCAATAGTTTCCAACATTCCAATTGTCCACCATTTTTTGCCAGAATGAATTCAAGTAAGGCGTGAGAAAAAAATTAAGGGGGGGGGGAGGAGCCCGTAATATTCTGAAATATTAAAAATCATTATTCAAATAAAACTTCGCGGACACCCTCGGAATAAGAAATTTCTTCATTTTTTTTTAGAACAGGTTTATTTTAATTTTTGACATAAAAGCAGTACTCATTCCAAAGATGAACAGGCCAATTACACGAAACGAAACTGTGATGTTCATTAACTGACAATTGTAAACGAGAAAAAATCGTTCGCAGAAAAAACGATAAAAATAGAAACTCGTAAACAAACATGACTTTTTTCAATCTGTCGCGGTTGATTATCTTTCTGGCATGAACAAAAAAAAGATAATTAAAAATTCATATTGTCCATGACAATGTAACTCTGCACTAAAGTTTTTTGCGATTATGCAACGGATAGTTATTACGATTTTTTTTATTTAGAAAAAATTCGTGAAGTTGACGATCGGGTCTTTGAAAATAATGCACAACTTGTTTTTCTGCGACAAACAAAACTATTTGTCAAAATGATCGTAAAAGTTATTTGACATGTGTCTTATGTGAGAATTATTCAGCGGTTAAAATTTTTTAATTTTTGCTTGACTTGAGTGTATGTATGAAAAGGAATTTGAGAACTTCAGCTGAGCAATCATGATTCATAACGTATGATTACAATTTTATTTTTGATGAAAGCATGAAGAGTAACAAAGTTAGCTAATGTGTTTGCTTGATGGAATACATTTGTGTTATATCTTTGTATATAACATTGTTTTTAATTGTTTTGTTCCATAGTTTGAGGAACGAGATGAAATTTGCTGAGAGTACTGAATTTGAAAACTCTGTCAAGTTTAGTCAGCAAAGTTTATAACAGTTGAATTGTTCATAATAGTTATATAACAATTTTTATGTGATATGTTGACAGGAAATGAGAATTAAAATAGTTTTTCAAGATCAGTTTGTTACATATTTTTGTACTTTAGATATATTTTCAATTATCTAGTCTCTTTCCGATCTATGTGGAGCCAATATCAATGATGAAGCAAAAAATTCTCCTCTTATAGTTTCATTTCATCTCTTTAAGCCAAG
>JAPYZL010096353.1:0-11961 GCA_030522825.1 Platygaster orseoliae
ATGTAAAGTTTCAAGTATGTACCATATCTTAAACTAACCCAAGTACATCATACAAGTCGTACTTAGATTTTCAGTCTTTTGGGCGTTAATGGGTTAACTAGAAGATTTATTTCGACATAAAATGAAGAATATCAATGTTTCAACATGTTTAACTATTTATGATTGTCTTTTTTAATATTTAAGTGGAAGAAGAAAACGATGGAGAAGTTTGTGACCCATCATTGCAAGACCTCAAGGACGCTGCATGGCTTATGGAGTTTATTTACACTTGGTGGACGTCCGTGAATTCCAAAATATACGAAAGAAGTTCGCATTCAAATGTTCTCAAAGACTTTGTGCCCATAATTGACAAAATGCACTTTATTTCGAATATCTTGGTGGACGTGCAACATTTAAGACATCTTCGGGTGCAGGACATTGTCACGTCGCCATCGCCAACTTTAAAAAACATGCCAAGGACAACCGCTAACTTTTCTCTCGTCTTATCCACGTTGATTTCAATTGGATTTGAAAATATGAACGACAAGTTTTTAAATCAAGATGTTCTAGAAAACTTGTACGGGCTCATCCGAGTGGTTGGCGGGTTTAATGTCAACCCAAACAGTCAACTATTTGAAGGGAATTTGAAAACGTTGATTGTGAATTAAACGTTTTCAACTAATGTCAAGGGAGCCAATTTCGAGCAAGTAAAGCCGCCGGAATCATACTTTTATATTGAGCAACTGGTAAGTGTTGTAGAAGAGAAATTTGAGTTTGCCAAGGGAAATGACGCTTTTTCCCATGAAATTCCAACAGACCCAGATTTCTTCCACTCTCAGACGATATGAAAAGCGGCAAAAAAGTCTTTGCTTGGAAAGGGATAATGTAATGAGTGCTGGGAGGCACTGAGCAGCCTACTTTTTGAAAAGAATCTTGATAATTTGAAAGTGTCGCTTATTAAAACGATCCGTTTTATTAACAAGAAGACGAGTATAATAACAGAGTTGAGTTAGAGCGAGAGAGATTTTCACTATGCCTTTAAACAAATGCGACCGCCACGATGATTTGTCTGGCCACGTTTTTTATGTGGCAGTGTATTATTTTCTACTATCGTGGTACCGACGTCAGAATGAAGAAATGCAGAAAAAAGCAAACGCTACGAGAGCCGACAGGAATAAACGAAGACTTGCGGAAGACAGTACTCGTACGAAAATTCCCATCGTCAATTCTTTTGCAGAAGGTAGATACAGAAAAGAGAAAATTGACTAAGCCCTTCACTACATGGTCTGTAAAGACAATTTGTGTCTTTCAATCCCAGAGGAAATTGGCTTAAATACTTCGCCCAAACAACAGTGCCGTTGTGGAGACCACCAACGAGACGAACCTTAACCCATCGAATGGAAATTACTTACAACGATTTGTTTGATGCAGTTCGTACTCGTTTGGCTCTGGTTACACAAAAATCTAGTTTCTGTGTTTTTTGTAGAATTTTTGGTACATTTGGTTTTCGATTTTTTAAAGGACTTGGATCAGGATTTGTATTACGACGTCGTCGATGACCTAGATGCTGATCTTCTAGCTCATAATACTGATAACCATGAAAATCCAAATGAAAATCTAAACAAAAACGAACCAGTAGTACCTGAGGTCAGTGACTTTTAGCTCGAAAGTAACACGATGCAACGTATGTTTAAATAATATTTGTCATAATTTTTACTATTTTTAGAACTAAATTCCTTTGTATTCTGGATCACTTTTGAAAGAAAGTGATTTTCTAATTATGGGTTACGTCATTCGACATGGGATAACCGATGTTGGGTTAGAGGACCTACTGGAACTAATCAAGTGGCATCTACTTGAACAGAAGAATAGTTCAAAGCATGTTTTTCTAAAAAAACTTTTCATACATAACGACGATTAAACCGTCTTACGCCTGTCCAAATTGCTCCGAGGTTTTTAATTTCAGAGATGCACGTCATGTGCGATAAAAGTCTTGCGATTCTGTTTTACACTCATCCTTCGATATATGTCATTGTCATATTTTCATTTTCAAGATCAAAGATGTGTGATGATTAAGTTGTATTCCCAGATCTAATTTCCCATGTGGCGGTTTCTCCTGACTACTGTGCCCTCCAGACCAGAGAAAGTTGCGAATCTCGTGTACGCTGCAGTTTGTTTGCACAAGTGGCTGCGGAATAGAGAACTCGCACGCCAACCAGAGGAGAGAGTGTATTGCCCTCAAAATTACGTGGATAACGACATAGTGCAAAGCCGTTGGAGAAATGAGGTAGAAAATAACTTGCATGGATTCAATGAAAACGAAGGTGTAAATCAGCGTCATAAAGCCATTCGCAGAGGATACCCAGCTCAAAACATCCGAAACACACTTAAAGGATACTTTCTGATGGCCGAAGGTCAAGTAGCATGGCAATGGGATTACATGAATCGCGGCAGGAATGACCGTTGATAGATAATTCATGTGTGTATATACAAATGAAATAGTAATATTCTTTTATCAAGTGTGTATTATTTACGAAACACTGTATTTTAAAGGCAGGAACTCTTTGACTGCACGCATTGCTCGCAGTCGCAGCCAAGCGGCGAAGTTAGTATCACACTACTTAAAAGTAGTAAAGCAGTTAATTCCATTCAACAAGTGCATTTTGTGTCAAAAAATCGAAAGAAAACCTACTGGTTTTTCAAAAATCATTGAAAAGAAAAAATGGATGAAGATGAGAATCAGTTTATCAACAACGAGGAAAATGAGGTCAAAAGTAAAAGAAAGGTTCGAGTGTTCGACGTAGGTTACTTTGACGCTCCGCATTACGAGAGCACTTAGATCCATGTTTGGCGAAACGAAACAAATTCCTGAAATCGTAAAATCTAATGGCTTTTCCTACCAACAAAAAATTTATCTGACGACGATATATACGGAATCAGTGGGTGGCGTTACCGTCAGGAAAACGTGCTCAGGAAAAACAATTACGGCTTTAGTCGATTTTTTTTCCGGAGTAAAAACCGAACATCTCGATGATTTCTACCGGTTTTCTGCGCTTGGCGTATTCGCCATAATGTTTATTCGCAAATGCAACTCTTCAGACAAGGAGCAAAGGACAGAATTCACGAGTTTCGTGACTAAATTCAAATTTCCATCACGAAAAATTATCAACTCTTGCCTCAAAGAGATTGGTGTTCCAACCATAGTAATGGACGATGTGTGCGAGGGTTTCCATATTTGGATGCAGGACAGACCGGAGGATCAAAAAATCAGCGTGTCGAAATTGGAATTACAAAATATTTTCATTGATATGCCCGAATTGCTACTGAAATTCGAGCAGATATAAATATGCATCTGGGATACTTCTTGCACTACCTGATGTTCAACGAATATCAAGCAATTAGAATGGGTTATGAAAACATCATTTATTCTGCTTATAATCTTTACTACACAACAAAGTACAATGATATTCCGATAGGAGACAATGTTAAAGGATTCGCGGCAATTCTCGGAGGCACAGAAATGCATACGGACAAAAAATACTTCATCGTACGACGTCACGGTCATCAGTTAGAAGGGGGAGGCCTTTAATTTTTTTTTAAATCACCGTTTTTTCAATTTTGACCTTGATTTTCATTAAAATTTAGCTGAAATTAAAAAAAAAAAATTTCATAGCATTCTGCTCTTTTTTCGGAAGCATTTTCTGTTTGGTAGTCATCAACTTTCCTATTTCATTACACTGTATTCAAATACACTTAACACTGTACTTCATTCCAGTATGTTGAAGAGACTTGAAAAAAGAAAGAATAGTGTTATAGAAACAGACATTCAAAATCATCGTTTTGTTAACATAGGACTTAATCGTGTCAAAACTTTGAACGACGTAACTATGTATTAGAGTCAAAAACTTACGATGTTGGAAACAATACTTTATGTTCTCTTCACGAGTATCGATAATCTGACATTTGCTACGCGGTAACTAAAAATGATCTTATAACTACATGTTTACCCGAAGAAATTAAACGAAAGTGTGTGATGGTTGCGTCTGACAACAATTCTAAATTTATTTTTCCACTGGCGAATAAAGTTGAAACTGACTAATAATGGTCACTTGCATTCGTAAGTGACAATTTTATTAGAAATCATTGCCCTCAATTAGAAGATATCTATATACATGTCCATATGAAGTCGGAAACAATTCCTGAATGTTGGTCATTTATGTCGAAAGTTACAGATTAACGCTCAACGTTGGGCATATATACTGATTCTGTTGAAGTTATGTCCAACTACTGTGCATTAACGCTGAAATTTGGTCATGCACACCGAACGTTAGGCATATATGCCTATTCTGTTGGTAGTTATGACCAACTATTGGAATTTAACGCTGAAAGTTGAGCGTATACGCCAAAAGTTAAGTATTAATGTGGAAAATTAGTTACTACCGCCCAACTTTGACCATTAATGCTTAAAGTTAGGCATTAACGCCTCAAATTTCAACCTTTTTTCCGTAAGGGAGGCCTCTGGATATCAATCCTCACCTTCAACTACCAGCACAAGCAGAGTAACAACAAAATCTTAAGAACATTCCGCTCTGAAGATACCGTTGGATAATCTGGTCAAAGACACCAACGAAGACATGAAGGAAATTATAGAAAAACAACATTAAGAAGAATTTGACCTTGTCCAAGGCATTGGCCTTGTGATCAAGTGCATTTTGAAGACTAATAGCCCGTAATCGCGAATACAAATTCGAAACGAATTAAAACAACTTTCCGCAAAGTACTAATACTGTTGTGTATAAAAATAATTTTTTGTAAGTGTGTAACATTATGAAATACATATTTTGAATTTGTTGACGTGTATTAGCTCAATGGTGTTTCATTGCTCCTTCAGTGGTGGCTTATGAAATTACATATTTTTACTCTACTGCAAAAAATAACTGCAATGCAATGCTATAATTATAACAACTAAAGATGATATTTATAAAATGTATAAAATGAATCATTAATTTTTTCGTACAACACACATTGATTTATTGTTTTGATTTCATTTGCCTACTAACATTCTAAAAAAGATAGTGGCAACCCGGACAGTTAAACATACACCAGATTTGCTGTATGTTTGAACGCCAGAGAATCGACGATAAATGTACAAATCTAAATGAAACGCATAAAATTGGTTTTGTTTTTTGTTATTTCAAATTGATAAAGAAAAATCATTCAAATGAATTTTCATAAATTTGGACAATAGAAAAATAGATATTTATACTACAAGGGAAAAAAAGGATGATTCCAACGAGTGCAAAGTTTTGGCACGAGCGAAGCGAGTGCGCAATTGCACGAGCTGGAATCATCCTTTTTGTCTCGTGATACAATATTTTTTCCCATGCATGTGTAAAAGTGGCCACTTCATTTTTATGCAACGCAGGAACGAAATCCTCTTTTTGGAGTACTTGGAAATCAGCGGGGGTTATCACTAAAAACCCTAGGGAAATATTTATAAATCCCGGATCACAGGGAAGAAAGTTGCCTGATCCGTGATTTATGAATGTTTCCCAGGGTTTTTGTTGATATTTCCTCAACTACAGCAATTTACTACTTTTTTTCATATATCATCGAGAATGGAGAAAACGAACGGATTTTGAAAGATTTCCATGAATTTCTGTCATTGCATTTGAATTTTCGTACTGACATTCATTGCAGGGATAAAAAGTAATTTTATTATTTTGGTTTTAGAAAGCTCCAGTGGATGTAAGATGTAACTAAGGATGAATTTGACTACGTTGAAAGTGAAGAAGAACCATCAGAACAAATTGTCACCAAGGTCAATAACAAGCTTGAACTATTGAAACAACGATCAGCGATTAAAAGAGTATTGTGACGAGCTGATCGCACGTTTGTGTTCCTGTTGGGAGAATGGGATTTTCTGGTTGAATTGTTTTACCGAAGTATTAATTCTGGAGGGATTTTGTTTGATTTAAAGATTCTAGAATTGTATTCAATGAAAAGAATTTTAAATGTATAAAATAATATATTCTTGAAAAAAAAAATTGAACGCAGAAAAACAATATCTGATTTTTCATTTTTCCAAATTTAAAAAAAAATAGCACGAGAGAATTTCCATGAATTTTGAATGATAAAAATCATTGACAATTTCCTCAACTTCGGAAATTTACAATTGTTTCATTAATATTCGAAAATTACAGAGTTATAAAGAATTGTAAAATCAGTATTTGAAAAATGATCAGATATTCATAAATAAAAAATGAAAAATAAACTTGTTTACAGCTAGTGAAGTCTCCTGATCAACCAGCAAAAAATTGATTTGATTGCGAGAAAGAATCTCCATAAGGCAGCAGTCGTGATTTTGAGGGAATCATTCGATCGCTACGAAAAGAGCTTGCTGAAGAAGATGCCGAGCTGAAAATAAAAGACATGAAAATCATTGAGTTCTCGGAGGCGAACCGCGGGACAGCGAATGCATTAGCAAATATGTCACTGCTTTTGTTAAATCGATGGGATGAACTGGTAGGTAAATAATTTTTGAACATTTTTTTCAGAAAATTTTTTCCATGGATGTGAAAAACATTCACAATCCCAAATAAGTTACATATTACATACATTTTTCTGAGAAAAATAAAAAAAACACAATTAAAAAAATTGTGATATACGTGAATAATAAATGGTTTGTGAAAGTCATGGCGTACGAAATGGTCTCCATTAAAACTGAACTCCATGTTACGCACATACAGCAAATTATTTCCGTCAACAAACAAATTGAAACTGTTTTAATAAATGACATTGACACAAAGGCAGTGCTTCTTAAATTTAAGGACATTACTTCTGCGTTACAATATATTTGTATTCGTTTGAACGATATGATGGCGTTTTAATTTGTACACGCTGTCAAATTTTCTGGGTACAAATGTGGAACATTACCTAAATCAACTCTAGAAAACATTCAAAAAATAAAGTTAAGCGCTGTAAACTTCATCTTAGTGGGACTCTAGAGTGCTCTGTCAATCAGTTATGGCATTCTCAACAAAAATACCCATACTCACAATAATGCTTATAATGATAGTAGAACAATACAAATAGATTAATAAATGAATATATGAACTACTATCAAATAATTATGTTACTGAAAATTTATAAATTTTGTACGATTCAATTACAGTTGCTAATGTACAAATTATCTTCAATTATGTAAAGTTGGTCCAGTGTTGAAGGCAGTGAGAGTGATGGTCAAACAAACGAAACAGAATATATAACTCTGATATTGGGTGCTGCAGATGAAAGTCATGAGGACGAAGGAACGTTTTACTTGAAAACCAGTCGGATGAACCGAGAAAAAGTTTCAGAATTCTGGTTTAAATATGTTTTATTTATCAGCAATTAAAAACTTTTATTATGCTTGTTCTATAGCATTTTAATCAGGGACGTAAATAAAGGTACAATCCTTTTACAGATGACCTGTTGTCGTTGGCTGCGAGTTACGATTCGTCTTTCGCTGACGCAAACCTCAATACATGCAAAGGTAAAATTGAATGTTGCACATATAAAATGATGACAATAATGCACTGTTACGTAATATGTCAATTTATGTCATCAGAAGAACTTGAACCTTTAAAAGTGTAAATTTAACAAACATTAGTGAAACGCTGCACGTGAAAAATGAATATCATCAGCGAAACAACCAGAAAAATATCAAAAACATAATATAGATCTCTGGATTGTCTCAAGCCTTGGAGCGTATCAAACGCTCGAACAAATAAGCGAAAAAATTGAAAGGCTGGACCATCAGATAATAGAACCCAAATTGTCAAGAGAAATCATAAAAGAAAAGCTTCCTATTTCAACAATTGATGAATTGTGCGAATTTGACCTCATAATCAAGAATTACAAAGTTTTTAGCGCAAGTGTGTTATGATTATTTCGTTTTCGAACCTGTAAACTAAACCTTCATTCAATTGAAAATTTGAATGAAGGTTAAGGATTTTCAAGTCAAACTTGTATGACCATACCGTTGGCGTTTATAGTTGCAATGCATTAGGAATAAACCCTTGTATTTGATTAGTTTCAGAAAAAATATGTGAAGCAAATTGGGTTCCAGACAACAAATGCACTTGTGTTTGCCGTAAGGAAATCTTTTTTTGATTAAGGTTAAGCGAGGGATTTTTCATTGGATGGAACAAAAATTCATTCGCCAAACTTCACGTACACGGATTTGGAAAAACTAATGTACAACGATTTTTTTTTGGTAAACGGGTATTATTTCACTTGTCATATGTGTATGTCACATGCCGGTTTCTTGAAAATAATGGACTGTGACCTCTTCTTGTTTATAGAAGCTGTCATCGAAGCTGCTAGCGATGGAACAGAAGGAGTTAGGAAAAGCCTCATATCATATTTTAAACATGTCCCTGCACGATACATGAAAATTTCAAGGCCAGCAATGGCTGGATAGAATAATTTATGAAAAGGCTTGTTCCCCGACAAGTTCATACCAAGGGAGAGCACCAATCTGCCGACACTGAAGCTAGCAGGGAATTCCGGATAAATTTGCAAGAATTCGTCAAGGAGCACGGTTATAACGCGGAGGACATTTATAATGCGGATGAATTTGGTTTACAGTATAAATTGTTGCTCGGCCGAACAATTGTTTTAATAAGTGCAGCTAGTGCAGCTGGGCATAAGTCGAAAAAATAAAGGTTGACAGTCGTGGCTTGCGCAAACGCAAGTGGCACACACAGAGTTCCGCTCTTTGTAATAGAAAAGTCAAAACGACCAAGATGCTTCAATGGAGTTCGAGTTTGCCTCTCGAATATCGCAACTAATCAAGTGAGTGGATGTCAACGGAAATTTTTTTAGATTGGTTTGAAAACATTTTCTTTAAAAATGTTACCGAAAAGAACCCTCAGGGTAAGTTAGTTTGAGTATTAAAGTATTGGAATTTGTTAAAATACACTTTTTTTTTTTATTAAAATTTTTTTTTATTGCAATTTTTTTTTCTATGTTAGATGAAATTTCAAAATAAAAAATTGAATTCCAAAAGAATTTCAAATAAAATGTATCTTCATGTAAATAAACTTTTTTTTTACTTAAATTGGATAGTAATAAATTTCACCATACATTTGAACTTGAGACTTACATTTATCGATTTTTATACGGAATCACCATGTTTGGTGATTCAAAAAATAGTTTCTTTTATTTTTTATATTTCAAGCAATGAATAATATTTATTGATATTTAACAAATATTACCGAACGTTACTATTTTTCACTTTAACCTTAAATGGGAATTGAAAAACCATGTTTTTATCGATGTCATTTATTTATAAAACGTTTGGAACTTCAGGCACATTCAACATGTTACCCAAAGAAGGTGGATAATTTACAATAATTTCAGAAGAAAATCTTCCAAATCATGTTATACTACAGCAAAAATTAGTGAAATAAGTGTACTTGAAGACATACCAAAAGTGTTCGTATATAATCCTATTGAAAATGAAAAATGTAAAACACATTAGATTGAAAACTCATATTAACTTTATCCCAGAAAACGATAGTTACCAAGTACCTTCAAAAAATATAATATATGTTTTCATAATCTGCCTCGAAACAATTTCTTTTTTGCTTCAAATTTTTTTTTTTGAAAAATCTTTGTCGCGGAGAAGAAAAATATTGAAAAATGAGTTGAAAATCTGGTATCACACAAGTGATACTCCTTGAAAATTTGCCATTTTCTACTAGAATAAAAAATTACGTATTGACTTTATCCTGAAAAACGATGCAGTTATCAACTATATACAAAAAAATATAATCATTAGTTTTTATAATCTGCCTCTAAACAATCTTTCTTTGCTCCAAATTGACAGAAAAATCTTTATTTGTCGCAGATAAGAAAATATTTAAATAAAGGTTAAAAATGACATAATTTTTTTATAAAAAAGGTTTTTTTTTTAAAAAAAAAGAAAGATAGTTTGTTTTTTTGGTTTCATGAAAGCTCGAAAGTCTACGATGCAGAATTTACGACTCCGAAATCTGAAGTTTTTAACTAATAACAATAGCTAATCAATTTTTGAAATGTCAAGTATGAAACTTTACAACTCCAAACACTGCATAGTGCATAATTTATGGTTTTTGATTTTGATTCAGCTTTCCCCATGATAAAAAACATAAGATATAGACTCTAAGCCATGGAATCCTGAAATTCCGAATTCAGTAACACCCTTTGGAAAAAGATCATTCCGTGGCTCTTTATCAATTGGCGTCAACTGTCACTTTACGCCTAGCTAATGTCAAAAAACGCTCGGCTACTTTCACTTTCCTTGTCTCCAGTCTCGCCCATCCTGCAAAATAATAACACTTGATGTCTCACAAACAAAAATTAAATTCGAATCACAATATCACAAATTGTAACAATCACAACCGAAACAAACGATAATTGCCATCTCAGTCATATGATTCATGCATAATAATAATACAAATGTACCAGTATTTTTGTGCGTGTCAAAATCAGTCAAAAGTTTATTCAAAATATTACAAAACATGGAGAAAAACATTGCGGAAATGGTTCAAGAAGCGAAAAAAGATTTTTCGCCAGCCAAATCGAAAGATCGTTATGGATTAGCCTACGCGAAATTCGTGACCTGAAAAAACGAAAACACAACTGAAAATTATTCGAGCAACGATGTGATTATCGCATACTTAAACCAGCTTTCGAAAAATCTCGCACCATCCAGTTAATGGACCTATTATTCGATGCTGAAATCGAACTTATTCGTCAAAGAAGGCATCAATTTGGAGAAAAATTATGCACTGCTGAAATTTCTCAAAAAAAAAAAAAAACAAACAAACAAACAAAGATTACGAATCAATGAAGGCCAAAATTTTTTTCACTCAAAGAAATCCAAAAGTTCGCGCCAACTACTATTATTTGTAAAAATTATTATTATTATTTTTTTAATGGCTAATTGTTTTTCAAATTTTTCTAGAAGATGCCCTATAATATTGGCTTTATGAGTAACTTACTTGGACACTAGAAAATTTCAGAAATATTTTAAATACATGTCCGTCATTCCGAGAATTATCTGTGTCCATACAGAAAATGTTCGAAGGAAAAAATGTAATATAACAATAACGCAAACTTTGTATCCAACTGTTTCGAATTTGACTAATTATCTATTCTCAATTTTTTCGCAGAGTTAGGAAAAGTGATTACGTGGCCCCCATGTATCAACTCTGTCAATCATACAAAAGGCTAAAAAAGTAGTTTAAGTTTTTCACCAGAGCTCAGTCGCCATGCGCAACTTAAAGGCAAAAAAAAAAAACAAGTTATTAGGTTGTTGAGTTGATTCAAGAAGTATCAACACGCTGGAATTCAACGTACGATATGCTGTGTTCGGTTGAAAAGCATATCGGCAAGATACTTAAGTGTGCCTAACACTGGACAGAGCCCTTGAAATATGTCTAGGAACAACGGGCCAGTGCAATGAAGAGTTGAAATCAGAAAGGGAGAAAAGAATAACTGAGAGAATTTTGTCCCTTAATTCGTACATACCTTAAGAATAAAAATCAGAATTGGGAAAAAAATAGCTTTAACGTATTTCAGTTGCTTTTGAGGAATTTCCAACAGTCCACATGGAGTAATGAACGAGAGAAAAGCGATTTTAAAGTATAAAGAGGCATTTCCGGACAGCAATGTCGTGCAGTTGGGACAGGTGGTCAGACCTCAGATGCCGTGGCTAGGCTTCAGCTCGGACAGAGTTGTATGCCCATGGAATTTGATCGAAATCAAGTGCCTAATTGCAGGCAAATCAAAAACAGCTGTAGAAGCTGTCAAGGACATGAAAACATACTTTCTTCAGACCGAAGAAGGGGGTTTTAAATAATTTTTTCACAACTCGAACATCGAAAACTCGATTTCCCACGTCTGCCAAAGATGGCGTAACTGAGCGATTTCAGGTTGCTTCATTTACTCCAC
>JAPYZL010096395.1:0-13581 GCA_030522825.1 Platygaster orseoliae
CTTTTTTTTAGCTATTCATTTTTGAAAATGGGGGGCATTTTTCCTACTGCCCCGGGGCGGCACTTCGGCCAAATCCGGCTCTGGTTTGATGTAACAATTTCTAACTTCGATGGAAATTTCTAATAAGCCTGTTATAAATAAAAAAGGATTATGATCCATCAATCATTCAACGATTCTTGTGAGTCAGGGCGGATAAATTGGCTGCTGGACGTGGATTAATCGTCTCTAATTGCGTAAGAACAAACGATGGAAATCGACGTCGCCGTATGTAAATCGAGCGCGACATGAAATTGGAAACCCTGTTTCTCGTTTTCGCCATTACGATACATCCAAAGCAACATAATGACGTTTTCGATGTCGAATGAAAAATTACGAATAAATCGACCTGTACGCAACAGCTGCTCGGAAAATATTGTTTGAATTTTACCCGCTGATAGAAATCACGAAAATTCTGCATTTTTGGAAATGGCTTGCGATTTTCTAAAGTCAACGAATATTTTCCAGTTTTCTTAGAAATATTGGTTAATTTTCAGATGAACTTATGTAATAAAGGGAGGAAAAGTTATTATTTCGAAAAAAATAAAAGCGAAATGACACAAATTATTTTTTTATCGTGATCAAAATATTTGTTTTCTTACAAAGATGACATTTCGTGTAATGCAAAAAGTTTAATTGAAATGAAACACTAAGTATTAATTGTCACTTCCGAATTCCAATATCAGCTTTATACATACTTCCAAATAACTTTTTCCGAATCCAATTTCCCACGTTCAATTTTCTGAAAATAAATGCCCGCCTGGCCATTTTTCCGAAACATTATTACATTAATTATTATATATTATTGTAAATTTTACTATAACTGAGTATTTATTGCATATTAATATATATAATACTGTCAACGATGGGCACAATGCCTGCAAGTTGACGGCACCTCGTACCACTCTGGTACGAGCGCGGGACAGACGCTCGGCGCCAAGAGGAATCCCCACGCACATTTAAATAGCGCCGAGGAGACCGCGGAGAGGAGATCCGAGGAGCACGGTGCTTGCGTAAGCGTCGATCTAAACTCTGGCAACATCCAACGTCCCTCTTATATACGTATAATGTACACATATCGCGGCGATTCCACGTCACCGGGGCTACTACGTTTCCGTCATTCCCGCGCCAAGCGACGAAATGCCCCCTCGTTATCTTATTTATAGACGCGGAATCGCGTGAAATCTCGCGAGAATGGTTTTTTTATCTACCCAGGGATACTCCTATCACGTGCCCTTAAGTTAGTTGGAACTTGCGTTTTTTTGTGAGAAAAAAATGGTCTTTATTGGAATCGGACTTTCTCGTTATAATGAACAGACTTGGTGAAAATTAGCACGTGCATATTTTTACTTTTTTTAACGTGCATGCATATTTTCACATTTATTGGAAAAAAGTAGAAGTTAGTAGCAAATTTCGTCAGCAATCATAAAGACTTTGAAAATTTCGTTTGAACAGCTGTAACGCGATAAATAAAAAATTTGTTAAAGAAAAGTTACCGGCGTTTTATTTGAGGTGTTTGAAAATTTTAAATAACATAATTTGCTGTAACCAACACGTAGAATTTGACTTCGAATAAATAATCATTTATTTGAATAATATAATATTATTTTCTTATTTTTAATTTAAATGCATGTTTTTTCATCTTTTGTGCAAATTTATGCTACTTTTTGCGCATATTTGCATGCGTTTTTTCATTGTTTTCCGTGCATATTCTTATCAACACTGATAATGAAACCAGACTTATGAGATGTTTTGTGATTTCTGAAAATATTCTAAATGTTCATGTATTCGATGAATTTTTGAATGAGATTTGCTCATGAAAATTTCTATCAATTTACTGGATAATCTATATATTGTGGACATTTAAAAGTTGACTGAAAAAATGAATTTTTTACAATTATTAGAGAGTTTGTTAATTTTTACTTAACGCAAAAAAAAATTTGTCGATAAATATTACACTTTCGTGAGTTTTAATGATTGTTGTGATGATTCATACAGTTTTATACAGTTTGAACAGTTTTTTAACTTTGAAATACGACTTCAGCAGATATGAGTTTATTTAAGTTTCAAAACAATTGAAGCTGCTGAAACTTTGAAGAAAACGTTAAAATTGTTAATTATTGAAAGAATGTAAAAACGTTGGAAATTTTGCCTAAAATTTTGAGTACATGCTAAGATTTGTATCGAATAAGAGATGATCATTAGACATTAGTTCACAATAAATCATATTAGTCCAAAATAAATTAATTAAATGAATGAGTTCAAACAAATTATTTATGATTATTTATTAAAAAATTTAAATAATAATAAAATAAAATAATTTATAATATAAAAATGAAAATAAAATAATATTGTATAAAAAAATGATATAAATTAAATACATACTATTTTTATGATATATTTATTTCAATAATATATTATGAGTATTAATTGAGTAATATTATGTATCACATCAATAAATTATCAATTAATTTGTAATAATCAAATCAGCAAAAAATCATAAAATTATTAATCATTAAATTAAAATCTTGTTTTGAAAAAATCGATATAATAGGCACCTTGCACATTTTTCAAATTATTCTTTTCCTGATAGATTACATCGTAGTATGACATGGGACACAAGTTTTACAATTTTTGCAGCTTTATTTTTTAAGTTAATTAACAAACAAAAAAAGCACTTCTGAATTTCCCGCTAAAAAGTCGAAAACACCCGAAACTGGCACGAGTTGTCCCGAGCTGGCGTGACGTCACTGACACATGAAAACATCGAATGTCAACAATAGTTTACATTGAATCTTTGATCGCTGTGTAATTTTATGTATAAATAATAGTTAAAAAAAAGAAATTATGAAAATAAAATTGGAGGAAGGTTTTTTCAAGGCAAATTCGACGAATTTTCCGAAAGTGATAGTGTCCATCGTGTCCATGATATTTGATTTCATGACATATCATGATTGTTTCAATGCACCAGAATTGCGAGGTGTCAAAACAACCTTGTAAAATATATTGTTTGTTGTTTTTTGGCAATAAATATATATTTTTTAACATGAACAAGGGGATGATACTTGCGCAATCGTCAAGAATAATTGGTATTGATTTTTTTTTTTTTTATTAATGAAACGGAAGAAAAAATAATGGAAATAAAGTGTTTTTACTGCGCAGCTTTGGCAGGTATACATTCCCTAACAGCACACATGGTCCCGGGGATGTCCCTGGGACTTCCGTGCTGTAAGGGTTATAATGTTTCATAAATTATTAAATTTTTACATGGAGAAAGATGTAAACTTCATTTGAAAAATCCAAATTAATTAATTAACTATGATTGACGAATTAATAAAACAACCAAAAATACGAAAAATCAATAAAACTTAAATATAACACAAAATAAATTTGTATACAAAATTATAAAATGATGAAAATAATAAAATCTAGCATAATCTAACAGTATAAAGTAGGAAATTTTAAATGAAAAAAACTTAGAAACTTTGTCTTAGATTATCGTAGGTAAAAAACAAAAAGTCAATGCTCCATCAACTTAGATGCAATTATGATTCTCAATCACTATTGTGTTCTTTTATAAATCATAATCCATAACTCTTATTACTCTCAAGTTCTAATAAATACTAGTTGATCCTAATTCATGATCAGAATCTCGACTTGTCAGCAACTGCATCAGACTTCCGTTTAATCAAAATCCCCCATCAATCAACTTACACATCAAAAATCAGATATTCGAAATTCATAACTAGAGTTCTGTTCAATTAATCACAGCTCCAACGGAAAATTAATTCCCACCCTTCTAGGGAATCTCCTTTCGTGGAAATACCCCTCGATTTTCGGTTAATGAGATTTTTCTTTTTTTTTTTTCTTTTTCGAGCGGCAAACATGAAAAGACGAGCTTGGGAAAATATTCAGAGGATCCGCGCGGCATCCTTTTGTAAAGTCGATCGGCGCTTCGTATAAAAAGTCACATCGGGCAGACAAGAAGGGCCCATTCATTGCGGAGTTTTTGTGAGCCCTACTGGGTTATACACTCAAGGATTTATTGGATTGTTTTGTTTTCTTATTTTCCCCTAATCACTTTCGATGGTAATAAGATCAATCGAGAATGAATTCGCTTCGATTTTACTTTCGGCTTCGTGGCATTTGGGGTTCTTTTTAGGACGTGACGAAATTCCAAAGAGTTCGAAAATTTGTTTCAAAATTGTTATACTCTCGTCTGAGACTTATTGATACACATTTTTCCGTGTATATATAGAATTCTTCGTCATTCGAATCCTGAAAAGGAACTCTTCAATTGAGATATCCAGAGCTTGGAGCTTCGTTCATCCGAGAAGAATTCTTGTTTTCATGCAAATCACTTACTCCTGGTGATATTTTTTTCGGACGATGAATTTTATAATATCGAGAAAGTTTGTATATATTTCTCGCTCCGCAGAACCTTGCCGTTTGGGCGAATAATGCGCTCGATTGGGATTCCTCTTTGGCCGCTGCACCGGGAGAAATGAGCTTCGGGAACTCATTTCGCGCCCGAGGCGAACGAGTCGCTGCGTTATCGAGCATACGAATGGCCGAAATTTCGTTTCATTTCGTTTAGGGGGATTTCGCGCTTCGTGTAACCCCGAAACACGTTTTTTGCTGATAAAAGCAACGGAAACCTACGAAGCGAAAAAATGAAATTTTAGAGGGGACGCCTTGGAAAATACAATTTGTTGTACTTTTGGCGCATGTCTGAAGGAAGCCCTGGTTAAAAAATTAGAGTCCCATAAAGACTTACAAAGTAAACACAGATTTTGAAATAGTATTCTATTTTGCACTTCAAAATAATTTTGGAGACTTTTTTAAAATTGAAAAGTATTCGAAAACAATACTTTGCGAGATTCAGGGATATGAAGGAATTCTAAAAAGTGAGTTTAAAATCTCTTATTGGAATACTTAGTCTTCGAAAACGAAACTTTTGGATACTCATGTATTCCAAAAATGACTTTTAAATCTTAATCGGTGATTTTTAATTATACTTAATCCGGAGTAACGGCAATTGCGAGAACATTTCGTTTCCAATGTTTTCATTATGAGTCGTTTATAACTGATTCGAAAAGTTAAACTTGAATTGTATTTATAACTGCATATTAAACTTTCCATTGTTTCCAAAATGATCATTAGCAATTTCAACTAGAAAAAAAGTAAACATCCACAAATCAAATTTAATCAGAGATGTAGGCAGAAAAAATGTTTGAGAGGGGGTTTTTGAAAAAATCTGTCTCAATGTTTTCTTCTTAAAAATCTATAAGAATATTAAAACTTTTGAGGATACTTTGACTCCTAGAGCATCGAATTTCAGAAAATTATATATAAATCAATAATATTAAAAAACTTTTTAAGTTGTCTAAATAATGAGGAAATATAATAATTCTAAAAGTATTAGAAAAAGACAAAATTGTAACTACGGTCATTTCAAAATTACAAAAACTGAGTTCCATTATATTCAACACGTATATAAAAAATGCTCCACTCTAAATTACAAAATTAATATACATACCTACGTTATTTTGAAATTCCAAAATTAGTAAGGAAAACCTAAAAATCTTATTATCAAAACCAGATCGTCAAAGATTAAAAATCATAAAATCCCAAAAGAAAAATATTTTGAATATTACAGAAATTTCTTGAATTTTCATATTTTATGTTATGCATACGATTTTATAGAACTTTTCGTTATTTTATATAGAATTGTAGAATTTGATGGTCCAGAATTGTAATTTCAATAGATTTTCAGTATTTTTAAAGATACATGGAAAAATAAGATCTACGTTAATGTGAAATGTATTATATATTTCTAATATTTTTGTATTTTTTAAAAAACGTTTATAAAATTTAGTTGCGTCTTACAATATTTTTATAGATTAGGTGCGTAGGCAGATGGGGGTTTTGGGGGTTCAAACCCCTCCCGAAATTCGAAATGAATTCATTATTATTTCACCAAAAACAGACATAAGTGACTATAAAAAAATAATGCATAAAAATAACAATTCTGAATCATAAAATGAATGAAATTAAAACTATCTTCAGAGTTTTTAGTTTTTTTTTTTAACTCAAAATAACAATTATTCTAATTTAAGAGAAATTTTTTCTGAAATTAAATTGTAATACAATTTATAGCCAAACGTTTCCTATAAGAAAACAAGGAAACTAAATATTTTTTAATACTGATTTATAAAAAAAGATTAAAATTTATAGAAGTTCTTAGAATCTAAAAACTTTAAAATTTGAAAATGAAGTTCTTAAAAAATTTGGAGAAGAATAATTCATCAAAATACTAGAAAATCTTCCGAGTCATTAAATTCAAGAAAAATACTAAAAGTTATAAAATTCAATGAAAGAATCGCGTTTTTGAAAAATTTGCACAAATCGTATCAATGTTTAAAAATACTAGAAAAAGATAAACAATCTTGTAAACACTGAAAAAAATTTAAGGAATACATAAAATACTTAAAATTAACGTAAACCGAATTATCCAAGAAATCTATGAAAGTATCAAAAAGCTATCGATATTTGCATTTAAGAGCATTGGATTTTGAAAATCGATTTATATATAAATCTAAGAAAATACTGTTAATCTTAAAAATACTATGAAATCCTTTTGATTTTCGTAAATACTGGAAAATACGACAAATACTGAAAATCTTGAAATGAAGAAAATTTTCTTAACAATATTATTTCTCGAAAAATAGACGAAAAAAATAAAAAAATTAATGCATAAAAATAACACTACTAAATCAAAAAATTAGTAAAATACATATAAAGTCCAATATTTTTAGTTTTTCCAACTCAAAATAACAATTATTTTAACTTCAGAAGAATTTTTTCTGAAATGAATGTTTGACTTTACACAATGTGTAATGAAACATTTTGAAAGCAGTAAAAATAATAGATAAAGCTAGAAATGATAAATCGTAAAGAATAATTATTATTTAAATAATTAAGCCAACTAGAAATTTTCGATACAATAGCATTAAATTCTTTAAATCTGTATACTATGATTTTTTCAAAAATCTTAAAAAAGTTAAGATATAGAAATCTATAAAAAAATCAGAAAATCTCATAAGTTGTTAAATAACACTAAAAATATGATAAATAAGTCTCAAATTAAGTTACTTGAAAATCACAAAAAATGAATTTTATCACATTGAATACGAATATGAAAAAATATGCAACTCTGGACTCCGAAAAAATTTCGAAATCAAACTATCGTTACCACATTTTCAAGGATTAAAAATTATCAAATCCTGAGGGAAATACGTATATAGTTTTTTGAGAAACACCCCCCGAAAATTTTTTCTGCCTACGCTTCTATAGATTTTTTTATACGTTTTTTGACAACTACAAGTTGTGTAATTCCAAGTTTTAATAACTATCAATTAAAACTTTAAAATTGCAAAACAAAAAAATATGCTTTCCAAGATTTTTCATGTCTTACTACCGGTAAAATTCAAAATTCTAAAAAACGCCTCAAAATAAAAACATCAATCTAAACTTAAAAACTTCATCACAATTTTTTTTCAAAACCAGGAAAATTAACTACTTGACAGTCACAATCAAAAAAAATTTCCCATCAGAGCAATTAACGAGCTCGTCACCAACTTTCATAGCGTTTTTTCTGCTCGCTGACAACCACAATTTGCATTTTCCTCGTCAACACAAATTACTATTCTAAAAGTTATCATCAACGACATCAACTATAACAGAAGAACGCATTTTTGGTTGATGAAAAATGAGGATTCATGAACGTCATCGTTTTAAAATGGTAACGTTTACATTACGGACTCGTGCAGAGTCATTATGATTAAACATTGTAATTTGTGCGGCGATATTTCCCAGGCTTCCCTTGCGCGACACTCCGGTATTTGCATTACGGACGCGACGTCGCCAGCGCGAGCAATGAGCGAGCACCTGAATATATTATACATATTCCTCGACCTTCGCCCTGCCTAAAAAGACACGCAAAATTCCAATCGGACTCGACGAGTCTACTTGCAAATATTAGACTGTCCAAACATTACGTAACGTGATTTTCAGTCCATTTTAACGCCTCTCCCCCACTTGAAGAAATTCTAAGAATGAAATGTTTTATTTTCCAGTATCTCAAAAAGCATATAAAAAATTAAAGTTGAGCTTGTTCAACATGTGAAAATGAACTGAAATTTTTAAAAAAATTTTTTGCGTATGATAGAATGGGAGAAAAATTTTTCATAAATTACAAAATGGGTCGTTTTTTACTCGCGAATAAAACAGTAGAAAAAAACATTTTTTTCGAGAATGTAGAAAAAACTGTTGAAGATCAAATTAGTGCACATGAAAATAACAATTCCAGTGAAATGTGTAATTTGATATTTTTTTCAGTGTATAGTGAATCTGGGGAATTTTTCGAATATATTATATATTAGTATATAACATGACTAGTAGTATAATGGACAACGTTACTGGATTATTAAATTATTAATTATTATACATACGAGATGGAGAACTTAACTTTTTAATGTTTTTTTAAACGATGGAACATGAAGAGATTGAATCACATTTTGAGAATCAATATAAAAAGTTTGTGAAATCTCGTTTTATTAACTTCGAAAGTTCAGCAAGTTTTTGACTTTTATTCAAATCGAAAAATTATATGTACACATACAAGAAAATGATAATAGCAACATTTTATGCGATCAAGGGATGTATGATATTTCAGAAATTCCATGTATTCCTTCCTCATTTCGCTCGTTGAAATACGATCCTGTCCTCGTTGTAGGAGAAAATATCTCAACTCTCGCCGCAGGTGTAAAATCATTGCAAATTGCAGGCAAATCTAACTTCAGCTTCATTAATACATCACCCGTGTTTTTTGGACAAACAAAAAAGTAAATTAATTGAAATATTCAGTCGTTTGTTTATTATTTATTTTGAATATATAAGATATTGAAAAAATCTTGTCTAGAAATAATTGACACATTTTAATAATCTGAAAATAAAGACAATTTTGAAATATTTTGTAATTTTAGTGAAACATTGAAAAAATGATAGTGAAAAATTATTAAATTACTAATTCTCTTACACTAATTTTACTAATTCATTGTCAGTTTATTAAATTTCATCAAATTAGTCAAACACTCCATTAACAAAGAGTATTATTACGCGAAAAACGACAAATGTGATGATTTCAGCAGTTTACGCTAGACCTCACAATTGAAATAGCCACTTTCTGACTTATTCAAACTGAGAGAGCGCCCTGTGAAACGAATAACGTGTAATTGACATTAGGAGGACTCGTGTCAACAAAGTTGGCACATACATCGAAAGTCGGTTTGCGGGAGTGCATTGATCCGCGGCAAGGTGGATAAAACGGGAGGATGGAGGAGAATTTCCCTCGTCCAGGCGATGGTGGGAGGGGAGAGATGTAAAGGGGGAAAATTCGAGGGGCAGAAATCGGGAGAAAGAGCTGCACCCTGGGGGGTGGGGGGGACACAAGTGGGACGCAGTGTTTGAGCCGTTTAAGGGATGCTGAGCTATGTCGTCGCTTAGCAACTCCATCTAAGCTGTAAGATCTTTTTACAATGCGTTGAAAAGCAAGATTGCATGGAGTTATTTCGATTTTACTCTACAACCCGGAAGAGTATTTCGAAAATATTCTTAAAAAAAGGGAAGTTCTGGGATATTTTCCGGAAATTTTCGGCAATTTCTATCAAAAATATTTTGATGAAATGTATATTACGAAAATTATGAAAAATTTAATGTTCTTCCTGGCAACTATCACTGTTGCAGAGCTTTTTTGCGTGAAATTCCGTAATATTTTTACTATCATAAACGACAGGGCTTTTTTCAATAGGGTTCACCGCAACATAAGAGGGAATTCCCGAGCAGGTTGCTTGCGAAAAACGTGCGGGGCAGGTGTTTCTCACGGAGAGGACAAAGAACTGACTGTCTTATTACCACGATTCGAGTACGTACGCCCAGCATGTGAAATAGTTATTGCAAATAGTAATTCATTCACTTCATTGAAAAAATAACTAAATTTCTCAGAGAACTTTTCTTTGCAGTCACGAAAAGTATGACGAAATTTCAAAGTGGGCTATTAAAATTTTTAAATAGAAAATTTTTTATGTGACTGAGTGCTCAAATCTATCGACGAAAAGAATCGGTTTTCATAAATAAAATTCGACATTCCAGAATGGGCCTTTTAAAATACAAAATTTTTTTTTAATTTTTCATATAATTTTAAAGTTCGAATAAAATTTGTGAACTTCTTCCAAAATCTTCCAATTTTTCAAATTTCGGGATTTCAGAGAAACACAACTTTAGAAGTTCAGGGTTCAAATTGAATTTTTGTTATTTTCATGTCACTAGGTTTTCGATTTTTTCATAATACTTTTCTTATTTTTTATATTTGCTAAAGCACATCATTTTCTTATTATTTTTCATCAACACTTTTGGGCAGTCCGAAAAACGTTTTCGATTTCAACTCGGGAAGTCTCGGTGCAGTTTTCTGGGTTTTTCTTCGATGAATTCGCTCATTCACAAGTCGGTGATCACGAAGAATTTAACGGGGCACCTTTTCTGGTCCCGCAGCCGCAATCAGGGCATCTGCTGCTGGCCATCTGCCGGGGCGCAAGGTGCGCCCGAGCAACTTGCGGACTTTTGCCGTGACTTTACGACCGCGTTACTTCCCGCGAGCGCAATGTTATACATGTTTTAGTACATTTCAAAAGTTAATTTCGTCGTAATTCACGTCGCGAAATGGTACGCCCGGAAAAATGGAAACATAAACATCAATTCAGAAGTACCGATGAATGGCTTCCACAAAAGGGCTGTCATACAGCATTGCGTATCCAGTAACTCAACGCAAAAATACAAAAAAACCATGGAAATCCAGTCAATGTCAATCACAGTGATTCGAACTTTTAATTTAGGTTTGGGTATAATTGGAAACATGAATTTCATGAAGAATTGTAACCTGAACTCGAAAATACAGGAACTTATTGATTTTAAAAGGTGGGAGTAGTGATTTTTTACTTTTTTACATTTTTTACATTTTATTTATTTATTTGAATCTTCAAGAAGTTTTTTTTTGTTTATCAAATTTCGAAATTGCTATATTCCAACAAGTACCAACTAGTTACGAGTAATATGGTTTTCACGACACCATCAAAGACCAGATCTTTCGAGAAGTTCGAGGGCCATGATTTCCAGGACGATGGAATTTTCGAAGCGAATGGAATACGTGGGTATAATATACAGGAGATGGCTGCGGCGACTCTCTGGCCAGGGAAATTCCGTAGGGTTAGGAATCTCGAATGGTCGCTTGGAATATGAGCCAACGGAGCCCGCTGCGGGCGTTGAGCTAGATTATGACTTGAATAGCGGATTATTTACCCATTTAAAAGCGAGCACCTCGGCTTCGTTAGAGTGACCTGGGTCACCAGATCGACGTTTCACGGAATATTTTTCAATAACAATGCACTATTGATAATGGCGTTATTTTGTGTTGAATTTCACCACTCTCTAAATTCCTTCGAGTGGGATTTCACTCTAAACTAGCGAAATTTCAATCGTTATAGAGTGATAATTCACTCGAATAAATTAAAAAAATTGATTGCTCGTTTTTTTCGAGTCAAGTGTTACTATAAAATGATTTTCCACTCCAGTTTGATTTGCAGGATTCTCACTCAAATCGAGTGAAATTACACTTGAAGGAGTTTAGAGAGTGCAAACTAATATATTATAAGCTGTTGACATCGTTACAAACTGTTGAAATTTTTGAAAGTGCAGGAACTGTTTAAAAGCTATATTTCGAGTGAAATTTCACTTGAAGGAGTTTAGAGAGCACGAAATGATAGCAAACTTTTTTACTTTTAAAAATTATTTGAAAGTAACGAAATTGTTTAAATTTAAAATTGTCATATAGAAAGCTGCCAACGTTTTGGAAAATTCGAAACACAAGTGTTTAAACTATCACATAACTGACAAGACTTAAGAAAGTAGTAAAACTTTTAGAAATGTTTAAGCTTCTCTAATTTGTCAAAAGTGCTATAACTGTCAAAACTGCTCTCAAGTAATTAGATTTCCGTGATTTTCAAGTTACTGAGGTTGAAATTGTCATTTTCTACTACTTTTAGTACATAGTTTCTATATTCTTCCCGTATTTACGCAACTTGAAGAATTTTTATGAGTTTTAGAGGAATTAGTACATTATGTAACGTAGTGCAAGTGTCGAATTTGGCGAAGACGAGGGTTCAGACCCGAGGCGAAGCCGAGGGTTTGAATCGTCTTCACAAAATGAGACACTTGCACTAAGTTGCATACAGTATTTTATGCATATCTAGTCTCAAAGCCCGTCCAAATGTAAAACTTTGAGGTTAGAAGTGCATAAATAATATTTACAGAGATTTGAAGTATTTTATAGACTTCTTGCTTTTTCGTAATTTATATTATTTTCTAAAATTTTGTAAGAATATCTGGTATTTTTAAGAATTTTTAGGGCTTCTATCAATCACTAAGTAATTTGATGCTACATCATTGAAAATTTCAACGATTTTGATTATTTAACTCGCTTTTTCAGGAAACAATATTTTTATATTATTCATACAGTTTGTAGAATTTTATAGTATTTTTCGGGATTTCTGTATAGATTTTTATAATCATTTACTCTAGGATTCAAAGTTCTATAAACTTTCGAAAAAATTATATCTATATAGTTTTTAAAATACATGTATAAATAGATTGTATTCGAGAAATTTTGAATAATCTTTTAGTATTCTAAAGTTTTCTAGTATTTTTCTTCATTGCTATATGGATTCCTAAAACTGAATGTTCTAAAATTAATGTTTCAATAGATTCATTGTAATTTTGTACTTTCTTAATATTTATAAGATTTTGTAGCACTTTGCAGTGCGTTTATAGATTTCTAATATATATTTATATTGCTATATACTTTTTTTTAATTTCGAAGCTGCAGAATTCGAAGTCTTCTATGTATATCAAATATTTGTTTGAATTCTTCAGAAACGATATTTCCACAAATTTCTATGACTTTCGGTTTTTCCTTAGTGTATGTATGATTCGGAAAATTTCTTGGTATATATAAATTTCTCGAATTCAATACTCCAGGATTCAATGTTTTTTAAATTTTTAAAATTTTCGTAGATTATAGTTTTTCTATATTCTCCACTCAGTTAAAATAATTATCCAAATTTTTTATTTCTACGTTATACTAGACCAACACTCATCATCGGAATTCCTTATCAAAAAATAATTCTTACTAAACCAAAATTTTTGTTCTTTTCGAGTTGTGTATAGTTAAGAAATCTGAATTCCCTTGAACTTAAAGAACTCACATGAAATCATTACTCATGTCCTATAGATTTCAGTTACTACATTTCTAATAATTTTTACTAATTTTTATCATTTGTTGTTGTTGTTGTTGTTGTTGTTGTTGTTGTTGTTGTTGTTGTTGTTGTTGTTGTTGTTGTTGTTGTTGTTATTATTATTATTATTATTATTATT
>JAPYZL010096412.1:9075-19176 GCA_030522825.1 Platygaster orseoliae
TGCATTTATTGTTTAAATTTCAAACTTGAATAACTTTTTTGATTTTGAGTTTTGTAAAAAGTGGTAAAGGAAAAATCGTCTTAGAATTTTATAAGGAATAATGGATTTCTTTTTTGCACGGGGATTTTGGTACACCCTGTATATACTTCAGAACTTACACAACTTATATTTTTATATACCTATATAAAAAATTTTTTGTAATATATTTTTTTACTCGACATTGTCTGCGGTGTTATAAAAAAAAATTTTCTCGAAAGGACGAATAAGCAATATAATCGATTTAATTCGTCACGTGACATTTTGAACTCCCCCCCCCCCCTAGGCATGACGGATTGTGATGATCCTTCAAACCCTTCTCCCTCCCTTCCAGCGTCACAAGATTTATGGATGGCCCCTAATGAGTGGGGTTAAAAACCGAGGACCAAAATTTACAGAAATTTTCTGCATATTTTTCTGAGTAGAAAAGTCCTTTGCAGTTTTCCAAAAAACTCAAAATCAAAAAAGATATGCGAGTTGAAAGTGTTAACCAATCAGATTTCTTGGATTTAAAAATTAAATATCTTTGTTGATTTTGAGTATTTTTAAAAACTGCCAAGGACTTTTCTACTCAGAAAAATATGCAAAAAATTTTGGTAAATTTTGGTCCGTGGTTTTTATCCCCACTTCTCGTAAGAGCGCGTTTATTGGTTAAATTTCAAACACGAATATCTTTTTTGATTCTGAGTTTTGTGAAAAATGCCAAAGGAAGAATTGTCTTAGAATTTCGCAAACTAAAAGCCCCTAAAAAATTTATTGCTTACTTTGGGACACCCAGTATATTCTTAAAAAAAAATCCGGTAAGATTTTGTAGTGAAATTTCTTATAAGAAATTTCATTTTTTTATTAGGTTTTTATAAGAATCAAAATCACTAGGGTTCTAAATTCACGCAAAATCTTAATAAAATCTAGTATATAGTTTTTGAAAAAAAATTGTGAAAAAGCATTGCTTCCCTACTGCTTTAGATTTTTATAAAAAATTGCGAAATTCTTATAAGAATCAGAAATTTCTTATAAGAAAAAATTTTTTGTTATAAATACCAATGACACTTTTAAAAAAAATTTCAAATGCTTTATTTAAAAGTATTTGAGCCCTGTATATTTCTTACAAACTGTGAAATTTTTGTAAGAAATTTTCAAATCTTACAAAAAATAATAAATATTTATGTCATTACTTGTTATAAGAAATTTTTTCTCAAATGCGAATTATTGTTAAATCCTTTCAATATACAAAAAAACCATATTTTAGGAATATCAACATTGCAAACGAAGAAAAAAAGAAACTTTGAAAATATAGATATCAACTGAAATAGAAAAATTTGTTAACACAGAAATTTCTCATAATTCAACATGAAGTAAAATTTTATAAAAATTTCACTCGTTTTCGTCTTTCGCTCAATTGAGTAGTAATACGTTAGATATGTAAGAAAAGTTCAAATAAATACATTAAAAATCATTTATTCTTCATCATACATTATTTCTTATAAAAACCCGTATTTCCAACACCATAGAAAAATCGATAAACACTATGATTGAGTAGAAAAAGACTATTTTAATAAACTAAACTATATTACACTGAGAATCTTAAGGTAAATATTTTCAAGTTTGAAAATCATTTGTACATAACTAATTTGAATCACAGCGAAAAATTACTTTACGTATATCAAATATAACCAAAATTTGTAGGTAGGATAAACGATATCACTAGCAACGCTACCGGCGCGTGCTATTTTAGACTGAAAATTCGGTTTAAGTCGCGGGATAAAATTCAAATTGCGTTTTCCTTATTCTGACCTTTTCTATCGATGGAGCGACTTTTTCTGGGAATCTGTAACACAAATACATAATTTCTCTTTTTCTTTCAAAATCTACACTGTTGAAAATGTCATTAATTTCAATAAACATTCATGTATGGTATTTACATTGAAAATAATAAACATGTGTATTGAACTTAGACTAATTAACTTATCATTAATTTCAATTAAAGCATATTAAAATCTGTCAGTAGTATATAAAAAATTAATATAAATTTTAATTATAAATATAAAAATTTATATTGTATATTGTATGAAAAATTAAATGAACTAGTTAATTAAAACTCAAGAGCGTTTATTAGTTTTCATCAACTTTGCATATCAGTTTTCAAATGCGTTTTTGTAAAAAACTTCCAAGACAAGTTCATTAAAATGAATACAAAAATCTCTAAAAGTGTATGTAAAAAAAATCGTACCGCTTGATAATTCACTTTTGGAGAGCTCAATCGCGAAGTTCGTTTTGGTTGCGAGACACTCAAAGTATTAGGCGTTATGGATCCAAAACTTACGCTTTGTCTCACCACTTTCCTGGGCGATGGTGTTTTCATAAACTCCCCACTGAAAAAACAAATTAATTCAATTAACACAAACAAAATTTCAAAAATTGCTCATCCCTGCTACGACTGTTTATTTCAATTAACGATGAAAAATCTACCTTCTAAAAGATCTTCGAACTTGGTCCTGGATAGTGATGACAGGCAAATTACTGTTGACAACTTGACAGGGTGATCTGTTAGAAATTGGGGTTGATGCTGCAACAGGAGACGAGCTTCCTCGTTGGGAGACTTTTGCAAACTTGGGAGTACTGCACGCCACAGGCAAATTTGAACGTCTTTCCACTGATTTTCTTACTGGCTCAAAGTTGATACAATTTTCTAGAAACAAGTAATTTGTTTTACAAATTTATTGGGAAATCAATTCAATCAAAAATTTGTTGCCTAACTGACGTTTTTTATGCATTTCGTTGAGTGGAATAATTGCTTTCAACGGTCCTTTCTTTGTTTGCGGATTCGCTTCGGGTTTCATTTTCAATTTCGTCTCAACAACTTCGGTTGTTGGCTTTATCAAAACTTTTGGAAGCACATTCGGTTTTTCAAAGACTCCAATCTGTAAAAAGAAAAATATTATTTTTTTTTCCATTTGGAAATCCAATTGGAATTTTTCAGTAGGGACAAATGTACAAGTAATTTATTCATTACTTTTGATTTTCGAAAAGAACTTTTTCGTTCTCCGTAAAGCAATGGACGATTTTTCAGACTTTTGGGATTGTTGTTTGCTGACTTGGATTTAGGGGTAGATTGATTGACACTTTCAATTTTCTCCTTTTCATCCAAAAATTTTTCCAAAGGCGAGCACTCTTCCCAAGGCGCTCGCTCTGATAATATATCTTCTTCATTGCTGGCTGAAAGTACATATTCTCAATTCAAAAAGCTGAATAAATTTTTCTTTAAAAATTCTGTATTTACCATCTTGCCCGATTTCGCAAAGACTCCTTGATAATTTTTTAGCTTCTTTCCTGATTGATCTGTTGATCACTTTGTTGAGATCACTTTCCTGAAACCCAAAACCCATCATGAAGATCCTGGGGCAGAGCCCTGTGGGGGTAGAGGGGTGAAGCCCCCCGTATAAGGCAAAGTTTGTTTCAGTTAAAAAAAAAAATAAGAAAATGGGACTCACGAAAGCAGAATTATCCAAAGAGCAAGAATCTTCTTTCATCTCGGGATTTTCAAGTACATCATCGAATTGAACAAATGCCTTATTCAACAATCCATTGGAACTGATTGATATATTATCGCTGAACTTGGAGTTGTAGGAAATCTTTGAAATATCGGACATACTCGAACTTATGGTAACATCTCTGAAAGCCTTATTGAAAACATCATCGAAAAATAAGGAATTGATGCTCGATGACTGACTTAAATTGCCAAAAGCGTGAGTTCGTAAATCCAGCAAAGAATTTTGACGTTCGTTTTGGTGAATTTTTAAATGATGATCCGGTTCTGAATATCCATGAACTTTGAAAATTGTTGAATCAGGTGTTTTTTCATTGGTATGTTTTTGTTTCAAGAAACCTTGTTCAGACAAACTATCATCTATTGCGGACATATCGAGGATCGATGAATTCATGCAACAGGGCACGTTGTATCCAATCGATAGTTCTAAGCTGTTCGAAGCATCACTTTTTTTCTCTGGACTCAAGGGCACCAGTTTTTCAGCTTCTCTCCAATTCAGTAGTTGGGATTCGCTTGCGGATTTGTGCAGTTTTTTATATGGAGATTTTGTGTTTTCTTGGTTAGAGCATTTTTCTAGGATCATTTCAAAAGGGTCTTGCATTTTTCGTATGTTTTTGGCAGTTTCATGCAGCATCTGATCAAAAGGGTTGTTTTCCAAACTGCGACGCGTGGCTTCCTGGCCGCTATTAATGAACCCAGAGTCTGCATTTTCTACTGTTTCTGGTAATGGGATCAAAGGCTTAACTAGACTTCTAAACGTGACAAGGTTGTTACTGGTGTCCAGGTCTATCAGATATTGGTTTTCATTCATTTCTTCTTGTTCTTCAGTTTTCTGCATCATTTTGTCGTCTGAAACATTGTTATGTGGACAAAATCATGAAATTATGCATCTTTCCATTCTACAATTCTGAAAGTCTACTTTTTTTGTTTTTTTAAATGGGAAACATTGAATTTCCCATGTTAATAATTATGTTTGAGGTATCTGGAGGAAAAAAAGGCACCGTGAAATAGCATTTTTGTTTGAAATACATTTCTGAGTTCAGCTTCATGAACATTTTTTTCAATTTATTCTATAATAAATAGAAAAACAACCGCTGAGCATAGTTGTGAAATATTTTTGCAATTATTAAATTGTTGAATTTTTCAATGCATCGTATACAACAATAGAACAGAGAATAAATAAATATTGATCTCTTGGAGTTAAGGTTCAAAAATTGTTAATATTATCTTTTTTTTTTAATAAAATATTTTTATACATTGATCAATTTTTAATTTAATTTTATATTGAATATTTTATATTGATTTTTATTAATATATAAATATATTAAATATTTATTAATATATTCAATACATATTAATATGTTGAGAATATATATTTAAAAAAGACAGCATATATATTATTATATTAAAATATATTAAGTATTTATTATAAATATATTTTATAAATATTTTATATTCACAATTCATAATGATGGTTAAATTGGATATTTTTTGTGAAATTTTGTAGCGCCTGCGAATATTAAAATTTATAAAATATTATAAAATATTTATAAATATTTTGGCCCTCATCAGGATTATATTGCAAAATTCATTGACCCTTGAATTTTTCAATAGAATTCTGATAAGGGCCAAATCATGCCCGAAATATTGATTAAATAAAAAACTTTTAGACCTTGGCTCCAAGAGATCAATATTTATTTAAATGCTTTCCTATTTTTGCTATTATTTGGTTAATTTGGATGTTTCTGAAGTTACAAACGTTTAAAAAAAAAAAAAAAAAAAATTATTCCATCATTCCTAGTAAATAAGTTAATTCATAATTATTGATATTTAACAAATATTATTCAACGTTTCTGACTATTTCTAATTTTGATCATGGGTGAAAATGAAGAGTCAATTTTTTTTCGTTTTCATTTATTTCATAAATGATTGGAACTTGAGACACATTAATTTTGGAGATATTAACAATGAAATTTGTTGATATATATAATTCTTCAAGTAGGCAATTTTCGTTGTTTTTCTGCAATATTTTTTATACTTAATTTTAAGGTATGGAATCAGGTTGCAGAAATTTCCCATATTTTTTTGCCATTTGCACGAGAGAGAAAAGTTAACGTGATGGTTAAATTTTGTATTTTACTATTTTTCGCAAATTTTAGTACCGCCCACGATTTTCGCTCAGAACTTTCTTTGGTTTGGGAGAAAAAGTGTTAAAAAAAAAAATTTTTTCACACGAAGGGCGGGAAATGATGCATGAAAAATTTTAAATCCCAACATTTTTTTAATTATAAGGCGTACTTGAAATTAAAAAAAAAATTTTTAATCATACACACATTTTTGTATCATTACGATGAAATTACTTTAAACATGAAAATTTGTATTTGTGAAATTAAAAGTAATGAAAAACATGTAATAATATTTTTTAAATATAAAGAATTTTAAATTAATTCAATAATCAGGGACAATGGAACAATTTTTCATATTTTTTCGTTTATATTTAAACGTTTCAAACTTTTAAGATATGAACAATAAAAAAAATATTTCTTCAAGCTTTCGGCATATACTTTGCCATCAGAAAATTATTGATAACAACGTCACTTAAGATTTATTAATATAACCATTGGATTGCATTAAAGTTTAATTTTTTTAAGTGTCATTCTCAATAATTTCCTGATTAAGGCAAAATATATGAGAAAAGCTTGAAAAAATTGTTTTTTTATTAATGCTATTGTGGATTTTCAAGAAATTTGCTTTGAAAATTGATCATCATACAACGTATAACAATATAAATAATCAATATTATTAATTTTTAATTATAATATATTTTTTATTGTAAATTATAATTATTAATAAATAATAAATCAATAATATTGAAATTTCCGAATTCTTCTCAGAAAATTTATACTACGCCATTGGTAAAAGATTCCCTCCATTGCTACGCCCCTGATTAGTATATAAATAATTTGTTTACATTTTGCGTGACTTTTAATAAATTCAGTACAAAAACCATGAATAAATATTACAAATGACTGAAATATCTCAAAAAATCGAAATATACTATCAGCCTATCAACACACAAAATATATTCTCTAACCTACAAACATCAAAGTTATTTCGACGCGCGGTTCAGATAGTAATTAAATAAAATCATAAGTCTATTTAATAATTACAAAGAAACCGTTGAAACATTCAATGAAATAATAATATTCAACTTTTAAAGAAAAAACTTAAAAGAAATGGCGCGGAAATGGAATAACTAATTCTGATAGAAAAAAAAACGTACTTACAGAAATCGCGAAATTCTCTTGATGAAGTACAAAATAAGTGCAAATTTACGAATTCTTAATACTTTATAAAATAACCGGCAAAACGTTCATATTTCGATCACTATTTTACCATTCACATAAACAATCGCGATTTTTGATTACGCCGTTATAAACCTAATAAAACCCTACCAGGAATTTTCCAATATCTTCCTTCTTTCTTGTTCGGCATTCGTTAAAAAGAGAAAGAAATACCTCGTTCTCCTCACACCGAGTAAAACCGTTACAAGTAAGAGAGATAGATACGAAACTCAGTATTTTCTGTCTCTACTCACGCTAAATTTTATTTTTGTAAAAATTTACCGCGTATTATGAAATAAAAGAAAATTACGCCAATGCGAATTTACTTAAAAACAAAATTTGGCGAATTTTAGGATATTTTCAAACACTGTTTTCGATGTTTTGAAATTAAATTTTTAAGCCAGAATTGGGAGACAACAATATTTTGTACAATATTCTGAAATTCATGAAATTTCGTTTACGACTGAATTTGCCATTTGCAAATGTCTTCATTTTTGTTTTTTTCGAATTTTTTCTGAGAATGGAAACGGTTTATTTCCTAGTATCTTCCTCCTTTCTTGTTCAGTATTCGTTAAAAAGAGAAAGAAATACCCGCGTTCTCACTAAGCAAACACGTCACAAGTAAGAGACAGATAGATGCGAAACTCCGTCTTTTCCGTCTCTACTCACACCAACACAAGCGTCCATACACACATACACACTGTCAAATCTGCGCTGACGTGTGCAGACGACACGTGTGATTCTGTGACACGTTTGGTGTTTACATTGCGAAAAAGAAGCAGTATTGCACATTTTTTATATGAAAATTGAGACAGTGAATGAAAGAAAATGAGCGCGCAAAAGTTGTTAATTTACGCGACTGGAATTTTCGTGTGTTACTTTTGCTACGGAATCCTGCAGGAGAGAATAACCCGTGGGGTTTACGGTAGCGGCGAAAATGCCGAAAAGTTCACGTACTCGTTCGCCCTGGTATTTTTCCAATGTGCCGTTAACTGCTTGTTCGCGAAAGGGATATTGTCGTTTAGTAGAAACGGCCAACAAAGCGAAGACTCGACTCGGACATTTTATTATGCTTTCGCTGCACTCACTTATTTACTGGCGATGGTTTGCAGCAATATGGCACTGCAATTCGTGTCTTATCCGACCCAGGTTGTGGGAAAAGCCGGAAAACCTATTCCTGTTATGATTCTTGGTGTGCTTTTGGGGAACAAGGTATAAATATTTTATTTGAATTTTTTTCTTGATTTTGTACCGTATTGTATACAGGGTGTCCCAAAATCAAAAATTGAAATTTTAGGGGTTTATAGCTTGTAAAATTTTGAGACAATTTTTCCTCTGCCATTTTTTACAAAACTCAAAATCCAAGAAGATATTCAGGTTTGAAGTTTCACTAATAAACACTCTGTTACGAGGAGTAGGGATAAAAAACACGGACCAAAATTTACTGAAATTTTCTTTATATTTTTCTGAATAAAAAAGTCCTTGGCCACTTTTCACAAAACTCAAAATCAAAAAAGATATTCGAGTTTGAAATCTGAGAAGTCTGATTGGTTGAAACTTTCAATTTGAATATCTTTTTTAATTTTGAAATTTGTGAAAAGTAGCAAAGGACTTTTCAACTCTGGAAAATATGGAGAAAATTTTGGTAAGTTTTGATTCATAGTTTTTATCTTTACTCCTCGTGAGAGCGTGTTTATTGGTTAAATTTCAAACTTGAATATCTTTTTTGATTTTGAGTTTTGTGAAAAATGGCGAAGGAAAAATTGTCTTAAAATTTCACAAACTATAAGTTCCTAAAATTTTTAATTGTTGACTTTGGGACACCCTGTATTATATTTTGTATTAATTACACATATTTTGTATAGTATATCTTGTATATTGTATACTGTACATTATGACAACATTATTTATTACTGGTTAATCAATTTCTAATAAAAGTTAATTTTTTTTTCAAAATATTCGTGAAGGAAAAGTTATGAAAACACAAATTTTGAAAAATAGTAAAAATGGTAATAATACATAAAAATAATAGAAATAAAAATTTCTGAATGACTTTAATCCTTATAAAAACTTTAAAAGAAAACGAAATTTCTTATAAGGATCGAAATTACTTAGGATAAATATTTATAATTTTTTGTAAGATTTACAAAATTTTATATAAAAATTCCACAATTAATAAGAAATATACAGGCTCAAATATTTTCTTTAAAGTGTGAAATATTGAAAAATGGTTAAATTAATGATAATACACAAAAATAATAGAAAAAACATTTCTTAATGATGATAATCCTTATAAAAACTTTATAAGAAAACAACATTTTTTATAAGAATTTTTCAATAAATTCTTTTTGAAAAAAATTCGATAAGGTTTTGTAGGAAAAGTTCTTATATGAAAATTCGTTTTTCTAAAAGGTCTTCATGAGGATAAAAATCACAAGTGATAAATATTTATTATTTTTCGTAAGATTTCAAAATTTCTTATAAAAATTCCACAGTTTTTAAGAAATATATGAGGCTCAAATATTTTCTTAAAAGTAATTTGAATTTCTTATAAAAGTGTCTGGTTTTTATAAAAAAAAATTTTTCTTATAAGATTTTTATAAGTTTATTGTATATTATGTTAACATTATTTATTACTGGTTGATAAATTTGTAATATAAGTTAATTTTTTTCCAAAATAGGCACGAAAGCAAAGTTATGAAAACATAAATTATGAAAAATAGTAGAATTAATAATAATACATAAAAATAATAGCAATAAACATTTGTTAATGATTTTAATCCTCATAAAAACCTTATAAGAAAACGAAATTTTTTTATAATAATTTTTCAATATATTCTTCTAAGAAAAAAATTCGATAAAATTTTGTAGGAAAAGTTTTCTTACAAAAAATCTATATCTAATAAGAAAATTCGTTTTTTTGAAAGGTATATAGGTATATATAATAAAATAAGGTATATACAGGGTGTGTCACAGTGTGCGGAAATTCTTGGAACCATGGATTGCTTTTAAAATATCAGACGATTTTTCCTTGGCCATTTTTTTTACAAAATTCAAAATTAATAAAGTTATTAAGGTTTGAAATTTAAACAATAAATGCGCTTTTTCGACAAGTGGGGATAAAAACCACGAACCAAACTTTACCTAAATTTTCTTCATATTTTTATGAGTCAA
>JAPYZL010096468.1:0-16369 GCA_030522825.1 Platygaster orseoliae
CTCGTACTGAAAATCACGCCCGTGCTTGCCTCGAACTGAGAATTATGCCTGTACGACAAAAGCCTACTTTGCGGCCTTGGTACACAATCTACTATTTCAACTTTAACGACACAAGGGACCGATGATAAATTACGTTCCTCAATTGTTTATTTTCAGAATCTTTGACATGTGCCTTTTTTCATGTGCCACTATGTACCATGAAAATTTCATGGTACACATAAAAATTTTTTTCCTTCTTCACATATAATTATCCTTTTTTTACTTCAATATTTACATGCAGATCTAAGTCATGATATTCCTTTTATGTTCTACAAACTGCTAGAGCTCGTAAAATATTTGCAGAGTAAATACGGAAGCACTGATTCTCGAAATTATGATCGATGTGCTTGAAAAAAGTCGTACTTTCTTTGGCTTTTGAAATGAGCTCGAGAAAAATCCTTGTTCAGGAAAAGTCGAATTTTCCGAGCTCTCGCTAAAGATTTTTCTCGTAAAAAGTAACGTAACGTTGGTCCTGATGTTTACTTTTGCATGGAAATGCAAAGCGCCAAATTGGGGCCGGCAGTAAAATGACAAGCGGGCCATAAACGCGAGGCTCTTATCCGGGATCAGTCCGAATACGTTTGAACTGCTTCGAGGAACGGCGAGAAATTTTCGATCGATGTTTGTAACATGTTGATCATAACAGGAAAGTAACAATATGACCGATATTGGATCAGGGATCAACCTGGGAAGTATTACAAAACTGTGAAACGCAGTCATTATTTTTATGATTCGCAGAGATGTTGAAAAAGGCGAATCCATTTTTTATAATGGTTCTGTAGAATTTGAATAATTGTTATGTACAATAAGCTATTTCAAAGTTTTTAGTATTCCATGTAGTTCCACTAGTTTGACATACATTTGGATGCTTCGATTGAAATAAAATGTTTTTCGGAATGTCTTGTGAGAAAAAATGATAGTTTTTTTGTCATCTAAATTTTATCTATTAATCTGAAGAAATAGAATTAAAAAATAATTTTGGAAAAAATTTTCTTTTTTGTTTTGCATGTGTCCATACGGTATACAGTTGTGATACCTAATGTTCTAAAAAGTTTTTTGCAAAAACCCACGAACTTCAAAAGTATACAGAAAAAATTTTGTGAGACTGTGATAGAAAGTTTTCAATTAAATAAAATTTCGCATACAATTACATAAAATTTTCAATTTTACAAATTTAGAGCAAATTTTCGACTATATTTAACTTTCAATTTCATGTAAAATTTTATAAAACAAAAATTTCACCGTTTTTTAATGATGAGTTACACTCTTTTATCTTTTAAAAAATTTTTAAAAAAATGTGCTGAAAATTATTTTCGAAATATTGAATGTTCCAGACAAGGATTTCCAAACATTTTTTAAATCTGAATTTTTCAATAGTAGTCGACAATCCAAAAAAGCAATTTCTTTTTTGTTACAAAATAATGTTTTGCTTGGAATTAATTTTGAAATATTTAATTTTTGAAAACGAAAGCCGTAAAAAAATTTCTATATTATTTTAGATATGAACTTTATTGTATTTTATATAAATCTTTGTCACCTGTAAAAATTCTGTTCAGTTTACGTATGCAAGTGAAAAAATTTGTTTGTTTTAATGCCTTATCTTGTTAATATTAGTAAATTTTCATGCATAATGTAACGAATGTTTATATTTATAAGTATGTACGTGGATTTTTTTTTAAATTATATATACATCAACAGCGTTTTATATTTATACTGTTTGTGTTTGTTAAGTCTTACGTATTCTTCAAGATTTGATAAAATCGATTCAATTCTATTCACTTTTACTTCTCTTACACATTTTCAGTATTGTTACAAACTTTTACATAAATTTCAGAATTTATTGCTTTAAAACTAGAAGTTTCACAGACTTTTTAGAAAACAGTATGTGCTCCAACAGCATTACATGACATTTTAAGTATTTTAAATATTGTTTGCTTTTTCAGTGCGATTTAAAGAATTTTCTGATATTTTTCAACATTTCCTCGCTCATGGAGAAAAAATAAATTTTTTGTAGTGGCAAAAAGATGTGCTATTTTGACACAACTTGATATAACGAATTTCATTTAGCAGCAGTAGCTCCGTTTTTTTCTCTCTCCAACAAATATTTTCAACTGTCAGAGTATTATCATTATGCATAACATTCCATTGCATGATTATTTTTCTTTGGTGGCAAAAAAAATTTTTTAGGGCAACAAAAAAAACAAGATGCCGATACAAAAAAATTTTTCCCTGTAAAGAGATATAAAAACAGCATATATTTTTACGGCTACAACAAATCCATTTTTTTTTTTCGTTTAAAATCCTGGAATTCAGTGCTCCGAGATTTGAAACTATGCAAATTTTACATAATTTTTTAATTTTTGAGAAAAGCATATCTATATTAGTTTTTAATATTTTGTGCGATGCTACTATATAAATTTTTTCCTTCAGAATGTTTATAAAATTTAGTAAGATTTTCATGTATTTGTATGCATGTTATTTCTAGTACAAATATGTATTTCCATATAAAATTCCGAAATTTGATACTCTAGAAATGTCTTTCAGATTTTTATTTTTAAAATATATTTTCAAGGAACCAGTATCTTCATCGATTTCCAGTATTTATTAGATTATAATGATAATTATCATTACATTTACTATTCTTGACATTATTTCACTACATTTACAATTCGCATAATTTTCCTAAAATTTTCAGAAATCTATTTAAAGGTTTTATAATTCATTGCTTTAGGATTCAAAGTTCTTTTTCCCTTTAGTATCATCAATATTTTTTCAAAAATCGTATCTCAAAAAATGCATTGTTTTTAATGGACTACTAGTATTTTGAACGTAATTTATAATTTTTGAATATTTATAAAAACTATGCTGTGTTTTCAATTCTTCCTATTATATTCTAGTACTACTTCAATAGATTCCTTTAATGTCAAAAACATAATTTCACTTCTCTTCTTTAAAGCTCCCGAACCCCGTTAAAAAACCATGATTGCACAAATGAAACTGAAGAAAATGCCATGAAATATCGTTCTATCGTAAAGAAAATTCCGGATTTCACGTGGTCCCAGGGGATTTCTGAGGCTGATTCGAGCGAGCCGGTTTTCTCAATTTGTCATAATGAGAACGCGGTGTGTGAGGCTTATGCGGGAAAAATTATTTTCCTTGAAAAATTTCTCGGCAAAGCGGATTTTCCGAAAGGGAATCTCGTGCTCTTTGGCAAAGCTGAGAGTGGCGAATATGTCTTGAAAAGAAATACGCTGGGCAACAAATTGGCCGGAAAGAACAACGCGTGAAAGAAAAGCGCAACAACTGGATCTGCAGACGCGATCTCGCAATTTAAGTCGCGAGATGATGTCACGATTCGTCGCCGCGCCTAATATCACTCGGGATTTACAGTTGGCTCAGGAGTGTCAACTTTCAAGAACCCAACAAGTATCTTTGTCGTCGGATAATTCGCGTGTTGTAAATCATAACGTTCTATAAACTTGGACAAAAAATAATGAACTTATACAAATTTTCAAGACCTTCGTCGTTACTGTGACGTAGAAATCAATAATATAACGGCCTTAAGGGGATCCGAGCTCTGGGCTCGTGCTTCTCTCTCGCTCTGGCGTGGTTCCCATTCTACCCATCACTCTCGCACTCGCTAGAAAGCCGGTGGCGCTCGGATCCCCTTAAGATACTGTACATTTATCAGACACCACACTTAAAAACAGATTTAGTTCATTATCTTTTTGCTATCTAGAATTTGTTTGTCTGAACTAAAAATATTTTACAGTCTAAAAAACTTTGCTTATCTGAAATAAAAATTTATTTAGGCGAACTAAATATTTAATTGGTCGAATAATGACTTAATGTTTGCTTGAGTCAACTAAATTGGTTTTTGAGAGTATTCTTAAACATTTTTTCAGGTTTTGTCTCAGAATTATTATACTGACAAATTTATGACTTATAAGTTGCATGTTTTCCAGAATAAGGAGGCGAAAGATGTATAATATGCTTTTTTTAAATATAAGAAGAATTGTGAATTTTAGAGAATTATTTTCACTGTTGCCTGAGTCTTGTTTTATTACTTATTTAAATAGATTAGCATCCAAGAGAGGGGCCCATATTTTCCAGATAAAACTATAAAACGGGTTATTATAATAATGCCATTTGCCTGGTAGCTCTTTTTTGCCGGTTATGAAATTGGCTCGCGATACGGGTACGTGGAGAACTCTATCTGAGCCGATCGAGGAAACCCCACTTCGGCTCTGGCGTCAAGCCAATCCGACGGGAACATGTTGCTCGAGGATGCATGTGGCCGATTGCGCGGTCCCGTGACGCTTCATTTCCAATATCATACCGAAAAATGATTCCCTCGAATTCGCTTCTGATAAAATATGAAAATGTCCGACGGTTATTTCTTTCGTGAGGTATCATTTCCCGGCTCGCAGACTCGAAAAGGAATAATTGCCAAGAGCAGCACCTTTTGCACCGGAATTATTATTTTTTTATTTTGTTTTATGAAAATCCAATTCACATTATGATGAAATAGCATACAGTTTGCTGATTATGATGGAATTTGAAGAACATTTATAAATATTTCAACATTTTAAAATAATATCAATTAATATTATCAAGTAATAGAATGTAATAAAAAATATATATGTATATATATATATATATATATATATATATATATATATATATATATATATATATATATAATATTTATAACAAAAAAAGATATATATAAAAAATATATATTTGCTTAAATAAAATTTATTTGCCTTTTTTTCATTCAACTTTGCTTGTTTATTGCGATGCAAAATTCTGATTTGTTTTTCTTTGTACTTCTCGCATGAGTATAATTTTTTTTATGTACATGATTAAATGTACTGACGTTGTTGTTCACAGTTGTTACTGAACATGATTTTATGGATAATAAATTTAAGAAGAAAGAGGAGACAACAAATTTTTGAGATGGTATCTATTGTGCATAAATTTTCTGTGCATTGTTGAATTTTTTTTATAGATTTATAGTACATGCTGATTTTTCTGCAGCGGTTGATTGTGCATAATTTTGTGTGCAAATTGAAATTATAGTTAGCCTTTCATATACAAGAAAGTCTTTGCAACAATTGATGGAAAATATGAATTGCGTCCTCAATGATTTTTGTTTTCATAAAATATGGCTTATTTTTTATAAGAATCAGAAACTTTATATGAAGAGCCCGTTTTTTATAAGGTCGATCTTAAAATTTTCTTAAAACAAATTTTTCTTCTACAGTGACATTATAAAACCTTATAAGCAAAATTTTGCATTAAGAAACCAGTTATACGTTTACGAAAATTCCAAAATCTAATAAGAAATAAAAATTTAATATTATGGAATATGATTATTTATTGCATATTTGAATGTAAATTATTTCGCTAAATTTTATCAAACAAACTGTATTCAAAGAATAACATTGAAAACGAAGAACAAAAGAAACTCTGAAAATGTAGTTATCAACTGAAATTAAATAAATACAAATAACTTAAACAATTTGAAAAGACATTTTTTTCGAGAGAACTGTCTGAATAGACAAATTAAAAAAAAAAAAAAATTTCCATAAATTTTATACAGAAAATAATGCTTATGTAAAAATGATTTTTAACTAATTTTTTCCAAATACTAATAGAAGTGTATTAGGCCTTTTTTAAAGTCTTGAGTGAAAAGAGCCCAAAAAATGACAACTATCTTTTTTTTGTAAGAAATGACCAGAACTATAAGTTTTTGTATAAACTTTTCATAATATCATTCATTCCGAGGTTCGTAAGGGCCATAAAAGCTTAAAAAATCTCAGTTCTTATTTTATCATATCTTCAATGCCTTATACGAATTATACATATTAATGTATATGGGGCATTCCATGTCAAGGCGCCGGACATTATGGGCATATGTCTCGGAATGCGTTCAAATTTTAGAGGATAATAAAGGAACCATATTTACGTTTTACTTCCAATTTTGAGCAGTTTCTGAAGGTAATTACGGAAGTTACAGCAAAGTCTTTTTTTTTTAATTTCTGACACTCACACACGTAAAGCGAAAAATTTGGATAGATAAATAAAATAAAAAAATGAAAAATTTTGAAAAAATTGAATAGTATAAAATGATTTATACATTTCTAGAATTGCATACTATAGTTTTGGAAGTTTTAACGGTTTTGAGTATTTTATTTTGTTGTACAAAAAATTATATATCATACAGATTTTCGAAACTGTTTTTTTTCCAGTATTTATAAAATTTGAAGAATTTTTTTGTATGTAAATGGATTTCAGATTTCGAGAATTGTATGCTCTAGGAATCAAAGTTTCATAAATATTTAAGATAAATAAATCTACATAGTTTTTAAATATCAAAAAATTTCTATTATTTCTTTAATTTTTGAAGTATTTTTGTAGATTGTTATGTAAATTGCTAAAATTCGAATTTAGATCTATATTTAATAATTTTATATTTATTAGAAAAATTAGGTCTATATAGATTTTGAGAGCTAATCTTCATTTTTAATCTATTAAGTTTTCTAAATTTAATACATTAGGACACTATTTTGTAAACGATTTTGCCAGTCTAGCAATTTCTAAAATTTTTCGTAAATATCGCGAATAAAAATATTCGCTCATGTTACAAACAAATTTTAAAACATTGTAAAAATACTCAATTTTTAAAAATAATGAATATTATCTGAATCTTTTGGATTATCCAGGATTCCCTTTGAATGACACTTAACAGACGCTTTGTGTGATCTAGAGATTAGATTCCCGCTTTGTTTCCGACAACATGTGACGAGTTCGAAAGACAATAAATTCCAAAAGGTTTCATGATTTATTCATTGGTTGGGCAAGTACTGAATGACGAAGTAGGGACACTTTGCAAACTCAATTTCAAGTTTCGGGAAACGATTTATCGGTATAAAATTTCTTGAGAAACTCTCGCTTGGTCTGGATTAGGAGTTGAATGATGAAAAAATCTCCAAGTGCAGTTAATTCGTTAATCAAAAAATTTTCATTTTTAGAGTATGTTTTTTTCAATATCGAAGAAAAAAATTTTTTTTTAATTAAATGATTATTTTCAGTGACCTCAAACGACTTTTTGAGTGTCAAATAATAAGAGAGAAATTCAAAAATTTTTATTTTATTTTGCAAAAAAGTTGAGCTGCTCATTCAAAATTGATAATTCCAAGAATAATTCAAGTTACTCTTAATGACATTTTACAAAAAAGAATCCAGTTTTTTTATAAAAAAGTGCAATACTCATTTTTAAGGTATCTGACAAACATTTATTATTATTAACAGAAATATTTTTTGCAACGAGTAACTCAATTCAAAAGTAATTAAAATTTTTTATAATTGAAAAAATTGTATGTGTGAAATCCAGAATGGAGCTTACACAAATAAGATGATTCAATTCCTGAAAGAAAACAATTACTAACTTTATAAATGAATTTTTCATTTTTCAGCAGGAACAAATTTGGTCGGGAAGTTTACCCAAAGTGTTCGAAGGATTGTTCAAGATGTCAAAGACGAAGGAACAGCAAGTAAGCCCGAATTTTTTTTTATCAGTGAATACATAAATGCATTATTTCCTAAGTACAAAGTTTGTTCTGTTAACTATTAGGTAAATTTGTTGTTTCAAACTCTTACGATGTTGATAGAAACAACTTGTTTCCATCAAACTACCAAGCAATTTTCTTTACATACTTCGGCCTGGAAAATTTTCAATCAAATAATTTCAACTTCAAATCATTCCTATTTAAATGAGAAAACCTTGGGAAACTATTTTCATTTGTACGAATTCATAACTAAGGAAATGGAAATACTAATTGAATAATTAATTGTTGTTTTGCACGGAACGGAATTGCGTCTACTTGAAAATATTCAGCAGCTGCCGAGCTGTGTAACGAAATTCGTTTTTAAATCTGTCTTTTTCAATTAAAGAACACAAAAAAACTCATTTCTCAATCAGTGTAATCTTTGGAAAAGCGAAAGTACTATTCACTTTCAAGGATAAAGAAAAAAAAAAAAGTAAATCTCTGGCACAACGCCAGTGCCTCGAGCGTGGCTAGTACCATTGTAAATGGTGCTTGAGCGGCTTGAGCGTGAAAGTGCCCACGACCATTTTTCCCAAAATAAGCCCCGTAAAGTAAATTTGCGTCGCGTGCGCGAGGCCATTCAATAAAGAGCCAATTTCTACATACTTTATTAACTCTCGGCGCATTCGAACGTTTCAACACGTGCCTGAACAGCATAAGAGAGAATGCTATAGTTTGCCCAATGAAAAGAATTTTTCGTTATTATACTTTCTTTTTTTTCTTTTCAAGAAATTTTCAAATAATTTTTTCAAAATCGTCGGAAATGATATAGCCTAGAGAAAGATGTTTTTTTAAGCTGCTAAAAAAAATATCTTACAAAAAAAAGGTTACGAGTAAATAACAAATGTTACTTTTAAATACATATGAGTACCAGGGCGGGGGGAGGGGGTGTAAATAATTTTCAAAAATAATAATAAAATGACAAAAATTAGAGAAATGCAACAGAAATATACAATAATGTGTTATATTCAAAAAAATGATGGTTGTTACAATCGATTGTAAGTACAATCGATTGTGAAAAATACGCAAAAATATATTGATAACTGCCAAAGCTCACAAGAAGTCTATAACTTTTGATGAAATAAATGTAAATACTAAAACTTAGAAGAGCGTACAAAAAATATTTCTGAATCAGTAGAGTTCAAATAACTTGTTAAATTAACATAAAAGAAAGACAAATAACGTTGAAACCAATTCTTTCAACAACAATGATGTAAAGAAAGATTATACAACTATAAATAAAAATGTGAATATAATAATTTTTTTATTTATTAGTTTCTTTTTGATAAGCATACTTTTTATCAATTTTTCTAATTTGAACACAGAAAAAAAAGGTTTCCTGTATTAGCAAAAAAATGTGCCTTTTCAACACAATTTTTTAAAAAGAAAGTTTATCAGTAAAAATTTTTTTTAATTTAAAAATGACATTGATTTTCTACATGACAATTTTTTCCGAAAATATTTTGAATTCTGTGGATACTTTCTATTATTTTCTCATTTTTTTTTATGTATTTTAGATTTCATTTGTAATATATAATATTACTTATTTTATAAAATTATTTCATATTGTTCATTAAATGTAGAGACTATTATTTGAAAATATATAATATTATATGTAATACTTCAATAAATTTTGTACTTTGTTTATTGAAATATTTTGAGTGAATGATTGTTTTTCATGAATTTTTTTAATTCAATTATGTTCAAATTTTAATAAAATGATATATTTAATTGATGATAATAAATTGAATTCAAAAATTAACATTTTTTATAGAACTTTTTAAAGTTTCGTAGATACTCTCTATTACTTATTATCTATTACTGCTCTCTTTTATATTTACTATGAATTTTATATATTTTTTATATTGTTTTTAACTGTTTGTGGTACTATAATATTATGAATGTTATCTCTTAATTTATATAAAAATCATATTAACGAGTATCTTTTTATAATAAATTATCTATTACCACTATATTTTTATTTTCTAGTATTCATTACATTCCATTATTATATTCATATTTTGTAGTTTAGTCAATTGTAAAATAGATGTAAATGGTTATATTGAAAAATTATAAATAAATCTTCCGAAAATTATAATTTATTAAAAAAATTGAATGTATATTCATATTCATTTAAAAAAAATCAGCAGTATATTTGTTGTTGCTTCAACTAATCTTTTCCTCTGCCATAGCACAATAAATTACTACTCTGTAATGGAATTTCATACAAAATGATTGTGCTCTGATGCCATAAAAGATTTTTTAACGCTACAAATAAATTAGTTACTGCTGCTGAAAAAATTCACTCTGTCAACTTGTGTTGAATGAGCACATCTTTTTGCTGATTCAGCAAATCCTTTTTTATCTGTGACTTCTCGTACTTTTGTGCCAGTTCCCACTAACATCATAGTACTACAAATTATCTAAAATCAGACTACTGATAATCTCGATAATTGAAAGTCGTGAGATTCTTTAATGATTCGAAAAAAAAAACAATTATTCAGGTGGCCTATCGAAGGAGGAAGTAATAGAAACAAATGAAAGATTGAGAGCAGTGAGGATACGTTTGGATGGTAGTTACGACACTGCCAAGCGCGCACTAGTTGAACTCATGACCAGATACACCGCCAGCAAAAATGTTCGTAATGTGTTCCAACGATATAATCTACTTAAGGAAATGATAAAGGTAAATATAAATGATCAAGTCGTAACTTTTATATTGTATCCCTAGCACAATTTTATCTAAAAAAATCATATTTTAACGATAATTGTCTGTAAAAAAATCAGTGCCTAAATCATCATTGATGATTGTTAATCCAAGATTATAGAATTCAATGATCTTTATAATGCATAATGCACAAAAAAAATTTTCCTCGAATGACATCCAGCCACTTTCCAAATCTATTACTTGTTCTGAACATTTTTCTAAGAGCTCTAGAAATGTTTCAAAACTCGTTGACGTTCGTAAATGTGCTTTCGTTCCAGGACGTGATCAAACTGGAAACCGAGTATTGGACATTGGTGGACATTCCTCGTCAGGAAAAACAGGAGACTGTGCCAGCTTTTGTACTCCGAGCTTGTGCCATTATGGAGAAAACTCACAAAAGTGGCGAGGGCGTCAAAACTGCTGCTCGTTTAGCAGAGGAAGCTGAAAATAGACGTGAAAGGCTCGATCGTCTCGAAGGTAAGTTCAGTTTTGACATTTATAGATACAAGAAAAGACAGAAAATACAAATAACTAGCATAGGCCTGGACTTATTTCAGAATTGACATAGATACCCAGTAAACATTCGTGACGATTCGTGATCTGTACATCACGCGGTGATGTCATATCGCAGACATTTGCCACCGCATATGATGTCATCATAATATCATGGCGTGACATGCATGATGTGATGTCACCATGACGTCATGATGACGGCAAATGATGTTATGTCACGCCGTGATATCATGACGATATCATATGCGGCGGCATCACGCCGTGATATCATGACGATATCATATGCGGCGGCAAATGTCTGCGATATGACATCACCGCGCAATGTAGATCACGAATCGTCATGAATGTTTACTGGGTATGTATACAACCATAATATAAATTTGCATTGTTTTAAATGAATTAAGAATTGTTTATACATTATCACTGAATCAATATTTGAAAAGTATAATTTTAGATCTCAATTTCCATTAAATTACTTACATCTGTAGTAACTTTTTACGCGGGCACTGTCACAGTATCGTATTATTGACAATTATTGTACTGAAATCAGGGACGTAGGCATGAACAATTTTTATAAGTGTTTATTGAACAAATATATTTCTTGAAGAATTATATGATTTTGATTTTTGACGTTCTGGTTACAAGACAACGATTTTTCGGTTTTTAAATTCTTGTGATTTTAAAATCATACAATTTTTGGAGTCCATTACTGCACATTAGCCATTTTCTTTTTTAATAAAAAAGAATTCGATTTCAGTGATCTTTATGTCACTGAGGATGAAAATTCTTGTTTTAACCTTTTTTCACTTTTCTATCATCTTTAGTATTTGTACAACTTAAATGATTTTCTAATATTATCATGGATTTTAACTTAATTCTATAGAACTTAATATCCTAGAAACCAAATAAAAAAAAAATTTATTTTTTTTTCAACTTAAAAATGCGAAAAACACTAGACATTTTTTAATATTCGAAAACTGTATATGTAGGTACAGTTTTCTCTGAAATTTTGAAAACTTTTAATCCTGAAGAATACAGTTGAGGGAATCTATATAGAAAACTACAAAAATTCAAGAAAATTCTTCTAATCATATAAAAACTGAAAAAATTCAAAAAAAGTATTAGAAATCCAGATTCAAGATAGATTTTTGAGAAAAATTAAAACTCCATAGATTTAAAGTCCTATATAGATTTCTAGAGTTTTCGTATGTGAATGGTATTTATAAAACTTTGTAGTATTTTTTAGCAATTACATAGATTCTAGAAGTAAAAATGACGTTGTATAGAATTTATCAACGATTTGTGATATAAAAATTGATTTTTAAGGCAACAGTATCTTAAATATACATTTTAATTACTTTTTTTGTATTTTTTCAGTTTTCATATGATTGTAAGAATTTTCTTGTATTTTTAGTTTTCTATATAGATTTCTAAAACCATGCTCTTTAAGATAAAAAGTTTTTGAAATTTAAAAGAAAACTTCATATTTTAGTTTTCGAGTATTGAAAAATGTCTAGTATTTTTCGCATTTTTTCAGTAAATGTGAAATTTTTAAGTTTTCTTTGGTATTTTTATCAAATTTTCGCGTTTTTGTAGATCGTAACATGAATTTCCGAAACTCGATACTATACGTAGAATCCAAGTTTTGATCTATTTTTTGTAATTCCATTAATTTCTGAATGAATTTCATGAAATATGTTGATTTTTTCATTTCAAGAGATTTCTTATGATTTCCTTTTTTTATAAGATTTATAAGCGTTCTTATATTATTTTCATAGATTTATACAATTACTGTAAATTACTATACGTACGGTTATAGAGTTATTTATTATATATATATATCATTATGTTATTCTGAAATTTAGAGTTTCATCGATCAGATTTCTTTAAAAACAGTTCTTTCATAGAATTTACTTTACTTGAAGTGTTTTTTCAGAATTGGTATGATTCTGAATAATTTCTAGTATTTTTATTCATTTTCATCAAAAATTACATTATCAATGCTTTAGAAAAATTTTTAACATTTTCGTAGATTATTTTTTCTCTTCATAATTTACTTGATTGAAACAACTTTTCATTTTCTGTTTTTCTAGCAAAACATTTATTATCAGATTCTTGCGCTAGAAAAAATTTCCCCGAAGCTAGGATTGTTATTATTTAACAATTAGTAAAATTTGAATTCTCAGTTTTGTTCAACTTCGAGAACTAACATGAAACCATTTTTTTTTATTTTCTAGATTCCAGTTAATTAATTTTTAATCATTTTATGTATTGTTTATCATGAATTTTCTTATTTGTTGTGATTTTCATTCATATTTTCGTTATTTATGATAGTTGATCTTACATTTTTACATAAAATAGTAATAAATTTTATCCAAAAAACCCCTCGGTCTACGCGCTTGACTGAAGTTGGTTTTCTCAACTGACTTGCTGTTTTCGACCAGCCAAAGTTTGTTCAATGCTATCAACGTCGATGCAACTTTTGATAAAATATGAACGTGATTCATGACAACGACCACACAGCAGTTAATTGTACTGAATGATAATTGAAACTTCCTAACTTCGTGGACGCCCAAGTTTCTCTGTAACCTATGCGATCATTATCTCGGAATTTCGTTCTCTACGTTTCTCAATGCGTAGTAAAAGCTTCTGTGAAATTTGAATTTTTCATCATGAGTTTAAACTAAAGTTATAAATATTTTGAAACTTGTTCAAACTTCATTAAACTCTTCCGGCGAAGTAAGTTCGTAATTTGAAATCTTCATTGTAGATTAATTTTGCATTTAGTGTTTATAAACTTCAGGGACGTTATTAGAATTGAAAGAAAAAAGTATAAAAATTATATTCATTAAAAAAATAATTTTTCGACCAATTCAACTCGATCACTGAAACAAAATGTGACGTATGACTTCTGTTCGGCGCAATAGAATCTTGAGATGCAACATTGAACGTTGATGAAATTTCGGGTGAGCTCCCTAAAGAAAGTTGGACAGAACTCGATTAATAGTTTTCGATTTTCCACCGGGTTCTTTCGCCATCGAGCAGTCTTCCATAAGAGATTACTTTTTCCAGACATGACGACGGGTCCGATCGAAGCGGAAAACACTCAAATGACGAACGACTTGTACAGGCTGTTGAAGAAGTACACCGGATTGAGGAATCTCATAAAAGATTTAAAGGTAATTTGTCAGAAGCCTTTTTAAAAATTTTGTGGTTCTAGTGAGATTGAGGTAGTTCATGAAAAAAACCGAACAATTCAAAATTATTATTTCAACTTCAATTCGCCATTAAAAAAATCAAATTCCATCGTTCTTTTTTTAACGATTCCGATCTTTTCGTTTTCATCGTGATCTCAGCAACGAGCAACGTCTTTTTTCAACTGCAGGAAAAATTCAATCACCCTGCTTTAATTAAAGCACTCGCGATTCAATGAAACCCCGTAGGCCCTTTAAATCGGGTTAAAATCTTTTTAAGCGACGAAACACAATTAGCAGCTCCGCAGAATCGAGCGCCTTGAGAAAATTAACTTTGCCGAAGTTCCTTCGACGATTTGTCACGCTCCAGAAAGTTTTATTAACACCGAAGAGTCGTGTGTCTTGCTGTGATTTCGGAAAATCATCCGAAAACGTTAGTTTCCAATTGCGTGTAACAAAAAAAAAAAAAAACGATTCGCCAAAAGTTGCACTTCCACGAATGATGAATCACGGATAAATTTTGCAATGATGTATAACAAATTAGGACGTTCTCAGCAATTTTTTCATCGAGTTAAACTTATTTTCCATCATCCAATTTTCAGCTTGAAATTATCTCGGTCGTCCTCGATTTCCCGGAAAAATGATGGAAGAGCCGCGGGCGTAGCGAGCTCGATAAATAAAGTTTACTTGCTTTTTTTTGTAATAATAAAGTACATGGGGTCAACGAGAAATGAAAGCTTATCCAATGCAACGTTTTAGGAACAAGCCATTTGAGGCGAAGCGAGCATCGGCTTGAAATATGTCCAAAAGAATACTCTTTTGATGCGATAAATAAAAAACTTGTTGACTCGAAGAGTTTGTGTTTCGAGGCAAGAAACTCGGCTCCGTGAGATAAAACGTTAAACTATGATGGATCGATGAACCGATTTCGCGATACTACGGCAAATTTTCTATCGAAGTTTTTCAGTAAAAGTGGCTTAAATGGAATATAAATTTTACATACACGCGGAATTTCCGATATTTTTTAGTTTTACTTATTTCCGAAGTTATTCCAGGTATGGATTTTTGTTTTAAATATAGAAAAGTCAAGGTAAAAACTCGTAAACATTTTTAAATTTTTTAAATTGTGTGTAATACTGTTGAAAATTATAAATGGGGATAGAAAACTTCTTTCTCTTTTTTTAAAATGGTGGCTTCTGTGAGTAAGAAAAAGACATGAATATTTTTCTGTCTTTATTAGAAACATTGGAATTATCACTGTGAAAAGAAATTCTTATTTTTTCAAACGAAAGTATGGAAATTTTTGTGGCACAGAATGTTTCTTAAAATTAAGAAAAAATATATCTCTGAATTATGCACTTTTACAATTAGTAAAATATCCATATATGTATTTGAATATACTTATAAAAACAAAGGATTTTTTTCATAAACATTAAGATGTTCAACAAGAAGTATGTAAAACGAAAGAAATACGATATCGAGTTTTTCCATGCATGTATTGAAAAATTTCCATTTTTCAAAAATTCCAATACTTACATAAACAAAAACTTTCATACTTTTAGTTTGAACAGTAATTAAGAAACTGTAAAAATTGTCAAAACTATTACACTCTAAAAAATTTTTCTTGCGATTTTAGGTTAAAGTAACAGGAAGTACCAGTAGGTAACGGTACCATAAATTTAAGAAACTGATACTGTAAATTTACCACGTACCTTAAAAATAAGGCAAAATTCCAAATCTTATATTACAGAAAAAGTACTGTAAATATAGGAGATTATACAGAAAAAATTTTTAGGTGACTTGTATTGTAATTTTAGAGAACAATAATCTAAACAATTTGTAAAAGCAAATTTACCCTAAAAAAATACTCTGAAAATTTTTTATAACGATTTAAGGGTAATGTAACAGGAAGTACCAGTAGAAAACTGGTACCATACGTTGAAGAAACTAGTACTGTATCATATGTACCATACGTTGAAGAAACTGGTACTGTATCCCCCTCTATCTTTGATGAATTGTACTGTATTTTACATATATATATAATATTACGTATTTCTGTTCTCCAGAAAAAAATGCGCTAGCCAGGATTCGAACTCTCGACTTTGAGAGTATTTGTCCGGTGACTTGACCATTGGTCCGACAAGGCCTTTGGCTGAAGCTAGGATTCACTCAGATCTACTAAGTTTTTTATTAAATTAATACAATAAAATGAAAAAACAATCGTTTTTCTATCTAACATTGTTTATTTGTGCATTTTTTATTGTTTTTTATATTATTTATTACATTTGTTGTTATTTTATTAC
>JAPYZL010096513.1:0-13422 GCA_030522825.1 Platygaster orseoliae
GGGCACTGATCTGAGGGCAGCACCTCGCTGGCTTTCGTAACATCAGCAAATATCATTTTTCGACGCCATTTTGTTTTTATGGATCGTGGCCTACCACGGGCTCAAGCTATAATGTCAGAAGAACATTTCCAGCTATTTTCAACGCGAAAATCGAAACGCCGTAATATTTCTCTCTTGGAAATTCGTTCACTGAGAAAACCGGAAAACGTCGTCGTGGAAAATTTGCAGCGGTAATTGGAAAAATTCCAGGTAGAGTTTGTGTTTGTCAACCTAACCTAAATAATTGTCCGTATTTTCAGCGCCGTTCACGAAGCCGTGAACGAATTCAGGGAAAGCCCGTTCAGAGACGTGCTTTTTCAAAATTTGGCCGTGTCTTTGCAAAACCTCGAGGCCGAAAATTTCAAAGAAATCATTTGTTACGGACTCGGAAATTTCTCGCTCTACCAAAATTCCAAATACCAATTGTCGGCACTCTGTACTCTCAAAAATGATTATCAGTGCCAAGTTAAAGTGTACGACCCATTATTCAGCGACTCAGAAATTCACGTTTTAAAGTTATTCGGCCTGGAGGTTATCGAGGAGAACGAGGAAGGAAAACGCCGAATCGACGACGGCGATGTGGCCTTAATAATCATGTTACACTGTCCCAAGCAATTATTGAACAATTTTCTGTACGCCAATTGGGGCGAAAACCTCGAAAACTGTGTTTTTTTTTGCAACAGCTACTCGATTATTCTAGAAAATAGCTCGGAAGATGAACAGAATAGATCGGCCAATTACATTCTCAAAATTTGCCAACTTAGCAGGGAAATTAGTTTAAACAATAATTTTCGACTCGCCGGCACTTTTTCCGACTGCAGTTTACATTACTTGGACAAGGATAAAATGAGGGGAGCGAGAGGAGATTTTTTCGAGTCCGAAAACAATGAGCCTAACTATATGGATAACATTGAGTTTGTGCGGAAGAATACTCCAATTTCTTGAGTGTAATTTCTACTTTTTTCTATTATAACATTGATCAACTCGTCTCCTTTGAGTATAATTTATTTCTTGCTATTGGGTAACTTTCTGGAGATTTTTCTTATATGTTTTGGAAATTTCACATATTTTTATTTGCCTGCATTTAATAATGAATAATAAACCTTATTTGTTTTGCAATAACTTACTATTTATTCCAACAGCAACATCAATTTACAATTTTGAAAATCTATCTACTTTCTAGTTTTAATTTCTCTTTTCAGTCTATTTCTTGAATTTAGATATTTTACTGTAGATTTTTCTCATACGTTTTGGAAATTTCACAGATTTTTATTTGCCTGCATTAAATAATGAATAATGAACCCAATTTATTGTTTTGCAATTATTTACCATTTATTCTAACAGCAACATCAGTTTCCAATATAAAAAAATTGTCTCATTTGTAATTTTATTTAATTTAATTTCTAATCTTAGTTTCTCTTTTCCGTGTATTTCTTGACTTAAAATATTTTTCTGGAGATTTTCTCATGCGTTTTGTAAATTTCACATATTTTTATTTTCCTGCGCTTAATAATTAATAACAAACCTAATTTATTGTTTTGCAATAATTTATCTGATTCGTAAGTTTATCTCATTTTTAATGTAATAATTAACTAATTTCTAATTTCAGTTTCTCTTTTGAGTCTATTTCTTGACTTTGTGGATAATTTTTTGGAGATTTTTCTTATACGTTTTGGAAATTTCACAGATTCTTATTTGCCTCCATTTCATAATGAATAATAAACCTAATTTATTGTTTTACAATAATTTATTATTTATTTCAACAACAACATAAATGTAAAATTTTGAAAATTTATCTGATTTGCCAAATTATAACTATTTTTCATTATTTTATTCTTCAATTTTTTTCAACTCTGTTACTTGCGGTAAATTTGATAACAAACTCTTGGTCGAATATTTATGAATTCAAATGAATAATTGGGGAAAAGAAATATTTTCATTTATTTACATGCAGCTAATTTGCTTTTTCGATCAAAATATTTTTAAAACTATATAAACAAAAGAAAATAATATAAAATATCAGAATCACGAATTTTCCTCATCTTAAAATTTCTATATTTTACAATTTGAATCCATAATCATAAAAAAAAAGGTTACATTTCTTACCTTTCGTTTTTGTGTAACGAATTCGATTAAAAAAACGATTTTCTATTTGACATGGAACAAAGTGTTTTTTAAGAAAAGCATTTTGTTTTCAGATTGACGAAATGAACCCGAAAATTCACCTAATCCGTTCAATCGTGAACGAATTGCGAAACTCGAATCCAGCGAAAAAAATGAAAGACAATCCAATGGCTGTGTACATTTTGGAACAGTCTCGCGCCCACAAGGAGACGTCTCAGGTTTTGTGCAAGGCCCAGGAAGAATTGCGATCACTGGCAGATACGTACTTGTGCTATTTACAATCCTTGAGAAAATATCGCGAGATTCAAACGGAATACGCCGGGAAAGGGGAAAGATCGATCAAAGAAACGGCGGATTTGGTCGGCTTCAAACTTCCTCACGACCCAAAATAAATTCCAGTCGTTTTCTGATTTTGCAAAATGTTGAAAATACCATAGTTGTAGAATGATCTCGATATTAAAACACGTTAACAAAAAATTTATTTGAAAAGTTTTTGGAATTTTATTTTCAATTAACACAAGTTTCAGTTTTCACATTTTTCAATTCCTTTCAAGAGTATGCTTTGCGTATGCTTTTTGCAATGGTTGAAAGTTGCATGTTGCTCGTCCCTTCGTAAATTGCGCCAATTTTCGAGTCGCGGAAGAATTTTTCTTGAGGAAAATCCGTTGTGAACCCAACGCCTCCCATGAAATCTATGCATTTCGCAGTCACTCTCACGGCCATTTCTGAAATAATTTTTCATTGGATTTTTTAACTGAAAAACTTGAGAAATATCTATAAATGCAATTGTGATTTGTTTAATGATAATTACCGGAAGCAGCGTATTTTGCCATTGCAGCCTCTTTCATGACATCTTTTTTCGCGTCGACCATTCTGGCTGCGTTGTAAACCAGTAATCTTGCAGATTCGATTTCTACAGAGGTGTGAGCAATTTGATGCTGCATCGACTAAAATTGAATGTTAAAAATTAAATGCTATCGATACCTCAAAAAGTATGCAGATCTGAATTTTTAAAATATATTTAGTATTTTTCTTAATTCTCCAGCATTTATACAATTTGAAGAATTTTTTCATATTGTCAAGGGTTTTTACTCAGATTTATAAAATTGAATGCTCCAGGAATCAAAGTTGTCAAAAATTTTAATTATTTTCTAGAATTTTATGTGCCTAAAGTTTTAAACGTTGGAAAAATAAATCAAGTTGATAAAAAATTTATTTTTCAATTGCACTTGAGGAAAAAGTAAAAAACAATCAGGAACATTGAAAAATATTTGTTTAATTTTGATAATGTTAGTACTTTAACTATAAAAAGTGATTGGAACACTTTCGTTTACTTTCAAACATTTGGAACTTGTGAAATATATAATTTTATTATTGCAAGTAATTTATATAATTTTGTAGTATTTTCTCCTATTTTTATACATTTCTAAATCTTTTCATGCATTTTTCCATAGTTTGTGTTTTTCATTACTTATGATTATAAATAATCTGTTAAAAAATTTTTAATTGATATTCTCTATAAATTCATCCCCTTTGCAAACATGATGTGAACGTGTTGAAATATTGCATAAAAAGTAAGCTCGATAATTACTTGAAAAGAAAAAATGTCCTGGCCAAATTGTTTTCTCTCAAGTGTATAAGGAATCGTAGCATCAAAAGCTCCTTGGGCAACTCCAATCATTTGGGCCGCAATCCCTATTCTCCCCTCGTTCAAAAACCCAGCTGCATATTTGTAGCCTTTTCCGAATTCTCCTATTATATTTTCCTCGGGGACCTGAGGAGGAAAGAATTACATATTTTCAATGGCCTGAAAATTAATCACTAACATTATAATTATAATCAATAAATTAAAATTATATTAATGTATACTATAATATAGTATGTTAAATATATAATATCTATATATTAAAATTAACATTTTCAATTGAATAAGAATTATTTAGAAATATTATAATAAAAAATAATTATACATGTATAATCAACTAATCGAATGAATTACAATTTATGAAATTAAATAATATTGTTTAAATGGATGTAATATTACTTATGTATTTAATGTATATATTTATATATATTAGAATCAACATTTTAGATTGGATAAAAATTAATAAGTAATATTATACAGAATAATCTGCCATTTTCAGTTTTTACACCTTGACATTGTCCAAGTTGACCATGCAAGTGCCCGATGCTCGAATTCCCAATTTATCTTCGGGTTTTGCTATACTCAATCCCGGAGTGTCTCTTTCCACGATAAATGTCGTTATTCCTCGATACCCCTGAAATTTAACCGTTTTGTATTATGAAAGTATTCACTCTCCTTGTATTTTTATCTTTTTTGATTTTAATTTCAAGTTTTTCAAAGTTTCTTACGGCCGAAGGATCGGCGTTGGCAAAAACCAAAAACAATCCTGCGATATCGGAATTTGAAATCCACATTTTAGAGCCGTTTATAATATAATGATTGCCTTCTTTTTTCGCTGTGGTTTTTAAAGAAAAAGCGTCAGAGCCGGAACCGGGTTCGCTCAAACAGAAACTTCCAGCCTGAAATAATTGCGATTTGTTTTATAATTCATAACTGTAAGACAAATAATCAATTTTTCTACACTAGTGAAGAAATGTACTATTCTTATTAATAAGTAAATTATTGATAAATATACTTATCGATTCATATGTATTAATTAATAATAATATACATTAATATAAATATAGTTATATAAATAATAACTATTAAAATTAGCAAATAACTTGATATACATAATATATAAAAATAAATAAATATTTATTATAATTATTAAATATCATACAAATAATCATAATAAAGAAAAACATTTCATAATATAAATAATTAATGACAATAATATTATTATTGTCTAATATACATATATTAATAAAATGTTTTCTTTGGAAATAATAAGAATACGTTTTTTCATATCTTGAATAGTCTGAAATGAAAAACATATTTTACTGTATTATTTTTTTAATTAGTGTACTTACGTATTCTTGCGCCAATTTAGGCAAATACTTTTCTTTTTGTTCTTTGGATGCGACTTTAATCATCAATGAATTGACCAAAGTATTGTGAATGTCGACGAGCGCCGCGACTGAACCATCAACTTTTGCTATTTCCTCAACTGTCAATATTGTACTCATGAAATTTATCCCCGAGCCACCCAAATCCGAGGGGGTTTCCAGTCCCATTATCTTGCAAGACAAAACCAAACATTGTTTTACAAGATCGCGACAAATCTCAAGATTTTTATAATAAATCAATCAAGTAATATTTTATTTTTCGAATTTTTGCTATTATTTCATAGTGATTTTATTTTTACAAAAACCGTATAGGAAAAGTTTTTCTTATAAAATTTAATTTCCTGTAAAAATTCTTATAAAACAATTTTTCTGTGTAAAATTTATAAAACAATTTGTTGTACAATTTTTCAGTTTACTTGCTTTTTTTTCAGTAGCTGATGACTGACTATATTTTCAGAGTTGCCTTTATTTTTCGTTTTCAATGTTAATATTCTTTAAACATCGTTTTTTAATACGTTTTTATAAAATATTTGTTGAATAAATTAATAATAAAAATGAAAATAAATAATCATAAAAATCATAAGATTGTAAAATTAATTATAAAAATTCCACAGTTTATTAGTTGTATTTTCTATTCATAAAAAGCACTTTCCTCAAATTCTTCCTGTCCTTGGAAACTCACCCCATTTTGGAAAAGTGTTTTCAAAACTTGGTCGTCTATTTTCTTTTCTGCTTCCATTTTTTTCACTTTCGGCAAAATTTCTTCTCTGGCCAATTTCGCGACTGAAATTTCATACTTTCAGCTCATGTCGTGAAATTTTGAATTGAATAATTTTTTCTATAACCTACCTGTATCTCTCATCATTATTTCATCCTCCGAAAAATCTGTAACCGGGGAATGCGTCGAAAATCGCGCAGATAAATGCATTTCCTTTTTCTTGGCGAGTGCTCGCGATATCTGTAATTTACGATTTCGTGAAAAATAATAACTTTTGTATAATCTCGTTATTAATTTTATCTGTTCATCTCGGTTAATCACGATAAAAAACTTATCAGTGGAAAAATGTACGAAAACGATTTTGAAATCTTTGATTTAATCGCCATTCAGATCGAATTATCATCATTTTTTATGAAATTTTCGTGATGAAAGAATGATTTTAAAAAATTGGCTTTTTTGTTCCAAACGAGGTGTAATGGTAATTCAAATAATTGAACGAGATTGATATTAATTTCTGAATCATGTTTGTTCATCGATTGTGGCGCAGATTCGTATTTCATTAAATGTAAAATAACGAAAATCAGCACATTATGAAAAATGGAAAAAAGTGTGATTCGAAAAATAATGCGTACTTGAAAAGTATGTTGTTCTAATATACGTATGAGACTTGGCACCGAAAAGTTGTTTATTAGCCAAGTGCATATTTCATTATCTCGAATAGAACGATAAGCTGGAATAAAAGTAATTAATCTAAATTGATAATTTGCATTCAACTCGTGGAATATTGAGCAAGCCCATAAAGATTCGTGACGTTAGTGAAGAGAAAAAAGGGGCGCCATATCGAAACTTGATTTTAACGTTTCTTTGATTCATTCCGCTCTTGGTATCTTTCAACAAATTTGTTACAGATAATCATTGCATTCCCTGGAATTGCCAGATTTGAGTAATTACAAGATTAAAAAATCCATCAATATCCTTCAATGAAAAATTGAACTTTTTAGTGCGAAAAGAAAAACATGAAACCATAATGATTTTGATTCTTATAAAAACTTTAAAAAAACTATATAAAATAAAAAATTTTTGTTATAGTTTTTTTTTACAGTAATTTTTATACAAATATTTTTTTTATAACATTTTATGAAAATTACTTCTTTTAAAGAGTAGTTAAAAAAAAACTTGAAAATTTTTTCTAAAAATATCAAATTTTATACAAAATGTATAGGGCTCGAATATTTTTTTATAAAAAATGTACAATTTTTTTTTAAACTGTCTCTTTTTTTTATAAAATTTTATAAAAATCAAAATCACTAGGGCAATAATAAAAACGTCCATTATTCAAAAGTACCAGAATTTTGAAAATTCGACTTTCAAATTTTACTTATTTGTGAAATTTTCCCATTTTTCAATGGGCGCTTTTCGAATCAAATTTTGGAGTTTCCGAAAGTCTCTTAATAGTTTTTTTTTTTTTTTCGATACTTAAAAAATTGCAGTTGAAAAATAAACGATTATGAAAAGATGTGAAATAGTTAAACAACTCAAGTTCTAACCAATTCGATTATAATTCGAATCAGGCACATGGCATCGATTATAAACTCAAAAATGACGATCTTGACATGATTGACCTTCCTTGTAATTATTACGTCTCCTATTTGTTTTTGCGTAAATTTTTTCTTTTTTTTCCTTTTGTTTTTCCAGAAATTATCTAGGGTGATTCGTCAAATTACAACTCGAACTATTTACGTTTTTTTTAGTCGTTAAAAAAATGGCATTAATTCGAGTTTATAATGATTTGTGAAGTAAATATCGATGTGACTGTTTTTCTGTAAAAATGGTTTCTTGCTAATATAGAGAAGTTATACATAGATATGGCGAGAAACTGCAAAAATACAAAATTGTTACTGAATGTTATGCGCTATTTTATTTTTAAAACTGTATATAACGTTGCAAAAAATTGAAAAGAAAAACCAAAAACTACATGAAAACTCAAAAAATTAGTAATGCACTTTGAAAAGAAAAAGAAAGATATAACGTGTATAAACTGCTTATAATAATAGGAAAATTTCAAAAACTATAAAAAATCACTTAGCGATAATTAAAAAGTAAATATACAGTACGTATAATAAAATAAATAAGTTTTATTATGTAAACGTAATAGCAAATGTATGGAAATAGACAAATGTAGTTTTATTGTAAAAATTGTAGACTTTTATTACCAATAGTGTTTTATTTTTTACATGCAAATTTATAGTATGAAGAATGAAAAATAAATTTACAATAAATTGACTCGTTATTGAAAAAAATGTATTTCACACATTTTTTGGACCTACTAAAAAAAAAAATGAAATGTTCTCTATTTCATAAACTTTTTTGTCATGTTTTTCTATGTACACTTTCTGGAAAAAATTATTATTATTAATGTAAACTGGTATTGATTGAATAAAGGTAGGGAAATAAAAAAAATGCACTCACGTTCAAGAGAATCGGTCTCCAAGCGCTCATTTTGGATTCTTAATTATTTATGCGAAATTGGAGCGATAAAAAAAATGTTGCGCGAAAAATGGCGAGCGCAGTATTTGGCCGATGGTTTGAACACGACTGATGTTGCAGGACACGATTACAGGTTTTTTTTACACAAGTAACGAAAGAAAACTAGAACTTGCACGCGTTCGTGGGGGGAGGGGGCAAATAAGCAACACCCCACCACCCACGAATCCAGATTAGTACACTTATTTACGTACCTCGATATCGTTGATTTATCAAAAATCCCTTATCAGCCACTTTTCCTTGCGCAATACTTTCATTCGATTATTCAGCTGAGCCAGATCTCAATGTTTCCACAATGCTTTGACTACTTTTACGATCCTTTTTTCACATTGCAACTTTTTTCTTTTATTTTATTTTTCCCTGTTCACCTTGTTCCACGAAAAATTTTCGGTAAATAATGCACCGAAATCATGATAATAAATCCATTATAATTTCTGGGAAAAAAGCACCATCGAATGTTTCAAAAATCTGTACAGTAACGCGTTGAAATACTGTCAATCTAAAACATACGGAAATACAAGAAATCTAGAAAAATTCCTATAAATATCGGACAATTGTTTAATGACTTGAAAAATAGGAATTAAAAAACAAAAGGTACTGAAAATCTGCATGAAAAATATTGATAAATCATTTTCGAAAATTCAAAATCAATTGAAATTTCCAATACTTGGCATTAAACTTTAAACATCTATTTAATATTAGTTATAAAGTAACCTATGGAAATACTCTCAATCTTTAAAAATATGTACTAAGAAAATACAAGAAATATATAAAAGCCTTTATAAAAACATAAGAAAATTGTTCAAAGACTTGAAAAAATGAATTAAAAAAGAAAAAGTACTGATAATCTGTATGAAAAACACTGATTTCTGATAAGTAATGTTAAATACTCAAAACAAATTGAAATTTTCGATACTTGGCATTAAACTTTAAAAAACTATTATATTAGTTATACAGTAGTAACCCATAGAAATACTGTAAATGTAACGCGATTTGAGTAAAGATACCTTAGGGTACCAATCGTTTAGGCATATTATCTGTCTCAAGGGCATTAGAAAGTAGGCCTTAACCATTTGCACCCTAAGGTATCTTTTCTCGAATCACGTCACACAAATCTTGAAAAATACTACAAAATCTCATGAATAATAAAAAAATACGAAAGTACAAGAAATGCATTAAAAACACCATAAAAATATCAGAAAATTGTTCAAAGACTTGACAAGTACGAATTAAAAAGTAGAAAGTACTGAAAATATGTACTAAAAGTACTGATTTCTGATAAATAATTTTAAATACTCAAAACCAATTGAAATTTTCAATATTTGGCATCAAATTTTAGTAAACTATTATAATATTAGGTACTGCAAAAATTTATAAATTACAGGAAAATTTTAGAAACCTATGAAATACTTGAAATCTGTATAGTTTTTACAAAAAATTCTAAAAATGTTCGAATTTTGCAAGCTTTCATTCCACCTCTAGAAAGATGTATATAAGTCAATAATAAGAGAAAATTATTCAATTTGTATTGATATTAAAAAAAACATGAAAGGTACTAAGAGTACTAGAAAAAAAATCTAAACCTGTGACTTGAAAACCACAAAAATTGAATTCCATAGGAAAAATGTGCAACTCTTGATGGTATTTTTAAAATCCCGAAGGGCATATTTTTTCAAACCTGCCCGAAAATTATTTCTGCCTACATCCCTGGCTATTATTGATGATTAGATTTTTCGAGTATGAATAATCTAATTTTATCGCAAAAAGATAGTAAATGTGAATGAATTTTCAAGAATTTATTGAAAAAAAAAATGTTCTGCGAAATAACAGTGATCAAATTCGACATTTTCATTGATTTCTGAGATGAGTTTTACGAATTTGAGCACTGAGAGAAGAAATGTTCACTATTAACATATGTATTTTCGGATATGACGAAATAGATATATATATTTGCCCTAAACGTATGACACTTTTAAATAAATATAATTTTTTGACAGTTACCAAATTATATTTGATCAAAAGTGTTATACGTTTCGGGCAAATATATATCTATTTCGCCATATCTGAAAATACATACGTTAATAATTAACATTTCTTCTCTCAGTTAGTATTATTAAAAATGTGCTACATATAAAAAATTATTTTTTTCACGACTTGATAGAAATCCGATTGTACAGCTCATTATTTTGAAAATAATTATTGTTCGTTATATTCCTTGAAAATTAAACCTGTTTTTTAATTTGCCGAAATGTAATTCTTGCGCAGTTTTCATGACGTTTTATTTTCATTAACATGCATATTTTTGCATATTAGTGAAAGGGAAATATTTTTGTGACAAACGTTGAATGTTTAAAAAAGTCAATATTTTTCCAAAACTTGAGAAATCCCGAAATTCGAGCGTCAAAAAAAAGACGGTATTCTGGTAAAATAATGAACAAGCGCGTAAACGGTGAAATAAAAAATTAAACATTTATTCGCCATCGCTGCTTTGAACATGACATGATAAACAAGAAGACGTATTTCAGTCGTGAACGCGGTAAAAAATATCTCATTTGACATTATTGTCACAAGGCGACATCTGCAACAGTTGAAGAATACTGCTCTGGATAGACATCTATAAAATGCGTGCTTATACATATAGTTCCTCGAGGAAAAACATTTATTGGTCCATTTTCGTGTTCTTGGCGAATACTTGCATCGGCTCATTTATATGAATTATTGCTGGGACCACTTTCGAGACGTTTTCGTAAGTCACCACTTGCAGCAATTTCTTGCTTTCGGGCCTTTCTTTCTCACTTGAGGCCCATTTCCAAAAAAGACTGCAAATCAATAAGTAACGCAATTTTATCATTTTTTTCTAATTAAACAGCAGAATAAAATCAAAAATATCATATTTAACGGTTACAGATATCCGAATGATTTCATTCTTTCAGAAATTTTTTTAAAAAATTACTGACATTTTCAATGTATTTTACATTTGAAATTAAAGATATCCAAAAAGTTCAAAAACTATTACATTCGCGAAAATTTTAAATTTTCGGTAATGTTAACGAAATTTTCCATTTCTTAAAAATTCAAGTTTTGAAAAATTAGAATCCGTAGAAGAATTTCCATTATATCATAATTTTTTAAATTCTCGAAGATGTCACAAATTCTCAACATTTTCGTTTCTCGAGTTTAACGATTTCTCAAAATTTCATTGCTTCTAAAATATCCCAAAAGTTGCCATTTTGATATTTTGAATGAAAAGTTTGAAAATCGAAAATAACAGTTGATCATCTATTGCCAATAAAAAAAAAATTCATAATTCATCCAAATTCGAAAAATCAAATTTGGGTAGAATTTAAATATTCCAAAAGTTTTTTGTTTTTCATCAAATTTCATCATTTTGAGAATTTTCCAAGTTTTTCTACCCATCTTTGAATTTACATCGCAATTTAAAGTGAAAAAAATTGAAATTGAATTAAAACTTGGATAAAATTATAAATCAATGAAAAATTTTAAATTGAGAAAATTCGAGTTTTTTAATTTCTGAAATCCAAAAATATTCCAAGTTTTAAGATTTTCATGAATTTTATTATTAATCTTTCAAATTTTAAAATCGTTGAAAATTACTGACATTTTCAATGTACTTGAGATTGAAAATATCTGGAAACTTTGGTAATTTTTGATAAACTCCAATTATAGAGGTAACACTGTAAGTTGTGAAATTTTTGGCATTTTTGATGTTAATATTTACTTGAAAAATTGTGTTTTTTTTTTAGAATATTTCATGTTGCAACATTTGTGTGCATTTGTGTAACCTTGTGCATTATTGTATAAGAAAAAAAAAGTGAGGAATAAGTTGATTTAGTCATACTCGGTTACGAATTCGAGGGGGGTCCACGTTGCCATTGTCCCAGGGCCAGCCTTTGACATGACCTTTCGATTCATGGGGGTGTCCAAGGTGACTGGCAGAATGGCGCCGACCCAGGCGCTGTGAGGAATACCGCTCCCTGGGGTTCCTAAACTTAACGCCAGCTGGTGCACCAAGCCCTTTGCCGCCCCATAACCAACCATACCTGAAATTGTAGTTTTTATGTATTAACAACTCATTAGCTCGAAGCTTATTGCAAAACATTGAAATTGGAGGATAATTGACGAAACTCAAAGTTGTTGTAATTCAATTATGCAATTTGAAAAGAGAATTAAAACTTGAAAAATGATCTACACGGTTTTTAAATCTGTTATGATTTTGGATTTCACTAAAATTTGGAGTGTCTGAATTCTAATTTTAAGAAAATAGAGAAATAAGTTTAAAAATTTGAGGTTCGAGTAATTCAATTATACATTTCAAAAGAGAATGAAAAATTTTTAAATGACCGAAACAATTTTTGACTCTATCATGATTTTGGATTTCACTAAAATTTGGAGTATCTGAATTCTAATTTTAAAAGAAATTGAAAAAAAATTTTTTAACTAAAAATTCGTTTAATTCAATTATGCATTTTGAAAAGAGAATAAAAAATTCAAAATGATTAACACAATTTTCAAATCCGTTAAAATTTTTTTGTTAAAATTGAGAGTATCTGAACTCTAATTTTGAGATGTTTGAAAAATAATCAAAAAAGTAAGTTGATTCTGAATTCCTCAAATTCTTGAATTAAAAAATATTTTTATGTTGGACATGCTTTTTAGAAATACAAAGAAAAAGTTGACTTAAAATATTCCAGCTTAAATATTTATATTTATTGGATTTCAATTCGTCTAATAGATTAATAAAAAAATTTTCGAAAACGGAATATCAATAAATTTCATGAGTAATGACAAGTTGTGAAATTTCTAGTGTCAAAAGTAACTTTTCACAACTCGAACATTGAAAAATCAATTTCCCACGTCTGCCAAAGATGGCGTAACTGAGCGATTTCAGGTTGCTTCATTTACTCCACTCGATTTCATTTTCTTCACTCATATGAGTGAAGGAA